>CAJHQP010001601.1:0-109494 GCA_905132765.1 Moricandia arvensis
AAAGCACGGTATCACAACCATGCTCTAATACCACAAACAATGCATGCAATAAACTAACAACCTAACACACAAGAAAACTAACAACCTAAACAAGATAAAGCAGTAAATAAAGTAAACACTCAAGTATGGGGTTTACCAACTCCCCCATACACACACAAACAAACCGCAATGTGGTACCGGCTGATGAACCACACCGGTTAAGGTCTTCAACCTGCAAAACAAAGTTAAAACACAACACACACACACAAGGAAACCCAAATGGAAATCCCCAAGGAGAGGAGGAGGAGGAGGAGGAGGAGGAGGAGGAGGAGGAGGAGGAGGAGGAGGAGGAGGAGGAGGAGGAGGAGGAGGAGGAGGAGGAGGAGGAGGAGGAGGAGAAGGAGGAGAAGGAGGAGGAGGAGGAGGAGAAGTCTTGTTCTGTGGATGTAGATAGGATCGTGGGGACGGACCATGGGATGAGGGAACGTGCAAGCCGGTCATAAGACACAAAGGCAAGCGTTCCATGGTCTGAATATTGGGTTAAGTTTGAGTTATGATTGGTACTTAGCCAAGATAACAAGGGCAAAAGGGAAAAGAAGCTGCACAAAGCTAAGGATAGAGTGAAACGAGCTGGAAGGAGCTTGGGTGAGCTGGATGGAGCTTGGACAAACTGGACTGAGCTCAAGACGAGCTGGACTTAGCTCAGGACAAGCTAGACTTAGCTCAGGTGGAGTTGAACTTAGCTCAAGTTCAGTTCAGTAAGCTAAGTCAGCTTGATCAGCTAGTAGACCCAGCTCAGTCAGCTGGACCAACTGTCGGGGAACTCAACTCAGCTCGATGGAGTGTTTGATGGTGGGGCCAGCTGGTTGGGTCAGGGTGGTTATCCGAGTAATAGTCGGATCAGGTACGGATCCGACTTGGGTTGAGGCACGTGTGGGAAGCGTGTTAGGCGGTTTTGGGCCAAACGGGTGCATGTGGATAACCGTCCAGACGGTTTCCGAAATGCACCTTTTCGTTCAAGGCGGTTTTTGGCGGAGTCTTCTATATTTATTTGGGGCTGGGGATCAGTTTTCGACACAAAATTTCCTAAGGAAACTCACGAAACGATCATAACACAAAAGGCAAACCGAAAGAAAGAACTTAGGCGATTTGGGAGAAAGACTTGATCGGAATCAAGCGAAGAAGGCAATCCGACTGCAACGTCTTGAAGAACAATTCAACCATGGGTCTGAAGGAGAAAGATCCGTGTACTGGGACCTTGACTCCATAATGCACTTCTAAGGTGAGTGGATGGACCAGATAAACCATCACCCATAGCCTTCGGTGATTCCGACTGGTTCTATGGCGATCAGCCTAAATGGTTACATCCTTCTCTCTCTATACTTGATCGTTTCTTTCCTTCTTCTGCATGAACAATCGAGTAACTTAGGCCTTAGGGTCGAGTAAAGGACAAAGGCTGTAAGCTGGTCTGATCATGTGATCCAATGCTTAAGTGTTGGGTCAAATACATCACAGATCATAGCCAAATGGCTTGATCAGGTCAAGGCCGATCCGGATGGTTCAGTAGTAATACGGTCTGATATATAACTACAAACTGAACTTGCTCAATCTGGTCAAACGACTTGGGAAGTCGGGTATTGTTAAAGAGATTTTGGGTTGGACTTAGGAATAATCCGAACATAAGTTGCATGTATAGAAACCACTCATTAAGTCATCACTGGATTTCTTATGTTTGTTGTTGGTTTCAAGAAAGGATGGTGATCGTGGGAAGGATTTGGCTTAGCCATGAAGACTCGCAGCCAAGGTTGGATGCGTGGTTAGATAGACTGGTTTAGTATCGAACATTATAATAGCCTATTGTGTAAACTTAACAATTGTATTGAATCCTTTGTGAAATAAATAAGGAAATCAGTTTATCTTAAGCGTTTTGACTCTATAAAAACCAAAGCATTTAGACTCTATCAAATGAATCACAGAACTGAACGAACTGATTTTTTAAAGAATAAGGCCTTAAAAACAAACTGAATGCCTTAGAAAAATTTCAGCCTTGAATGCCTAAAAACCTCACCGGACTTTGGGTTCGAATTAGGGAGCTTTAAGTTCGTATCAGAGCATGCTTGATTCTAGGATATTTAGGTTATGGGGAAACCACTCATACATCTCGGGTCTCAAAGCAATGTTTTGTTAGCCTAGGATGTGTTATATATGTTGCGGTTATTCGCTAATATGTTTTATCCTCAGGCTGGAAAAAAAGAAAAACCGGAAAAGGAAAAAAATCCAAGGGAGTGGCTGAATACAGTCAGGCGGCTGATGATGGCGTGAACCCCTTGAACCTGAGTCCAATCGGGCCTGTGATTGGACATACTGAAGGGGACACACAGCTGGATCAGACCAGCCTTGGTGAGACACTAACCCTGGATCCCCACGGAATAAACATGAAGAGGAAGGCGTGGAATCCTCTAATGCGGCTCATCACTCGGCTCCACCGGGTGGGGCAGTTGATGAAACAGCAGGACGAAAGGATCAAAATGTGGAACCATCCATGAAGGATGTGTTAAGTGTACTAAGGACTATGGCTACTCAGATGACCGCACTAGCCCAAGCGGTAACACCATTGGTTAATTTGTTTGTGGGTCATATCCCCATGGCTATACCAGTCGATGGACGGGTTAGAGAGACGGCTGAGATAGTCGAGATTGATCCACCAGTCAGAACGTTAAAAAGGTGGATTACCTTAGTGTGCTGGAACACATATCCCATATGGGAACCAGACACTTCAAAGGTAGTACTGGTCCGATTGAGGCAGACGAGTGGAGAAGTCGTTTGATCTGTAACTTTAAGTCCACTCGTTTCTCGGATGATTACAAGAAGAACATCGCGGTCCACTTCCTGGAAGGGGACGCTCACAATTGGTAGATTGCTCTGGATAAGCGTACGGGTGGACGTATTGAAAGGATTGAGGACTTTGAGTACAAGTTCAACAAAAAGTACTTTTCAGCAGAAGCATGAGATCGGTTGAAAGCAAAATTCATGTACCTCACCCAAGGTCACAGAACTGTCTGTGAGTATGAGGTAGAATTCAACCGTCTCAAGAAATATGTTGGGAAGGAGCATGAGGATGAGAAGGTGCAGGTATGTCAGTTCTTCTGTGGTCTAAGAGTGCAACTGCGTACCCACTGCTATGTCATGACCTTCTATACTGTATCGGAACTGGTTGAGAAGGTTGCTTTGTTGGAGGCAACTCTTGCTGAGGAAAATCGGGTGAAGTCTCACACCCATCAATCCCCGGGTAGCAAGTCTACTGACCAAAAGAGGAAGCGTGATCACGTCAATGAAGGCACTAAATCTTTGGGAGGTCGACCTGAATGTTCCCAGTGCGGTAGGAGGCACGGGGGTGAATGTTGGAAATTAGGCAATGGGCGCTTGCACCCGGTGTGGTAGCAAGGACCATGCGATCCAGAACTGTCCAAAAATGGACCAAGGGCAAGGAAAAGTGACAAGTGACGTGCTTCCATTGCGGGAATATTGGGCGCTATAAGAGGGAGTGCCAGAAGTTGTGAGGAGAGCAGAAGAGGAACCGTGCTGATGCGGATAGGTCAACCCATGGCAAGGGGCATACCACTGCACCACGGGTGTATGAGCTTTCGAAGGAGTCTGGTGAGACTAGCACCTTCCAAGCGATCACTGGTACGTCAAGCTCTGACATATTCTATTTTCACATTGCATTGCAAGGAACATAGAATGGGTAGATACTTAGCCTATGGAATGATTGTAGGGACCTTAAGTATTGGTGGTGTAGATACACACACACTTTTCGATTCAGGGGCAACACATAGTTTTGTAAGCCTGAAGATGATCGGAAAGGGGATGTTCCAGAAGTAACAGGATGGATGTTTTGGCATAGTGAATGCAGCCGGTGGGTAGGTCATGCATTCGCTAGGGCTGGTTAAAAATATTCGAGTTGTGATCCAAGGCAAGAGCATGCATGTGGACTTACGAATAGTCCACCTAAAGAATCATGAAGTGATCTTAGGCATGGACTCGTTGGGAAAGTATCGGACCACACTCCACTGCCACCGAGGACGAGTTCGGCTTGAGTTTGGGGATGGACCGATTGATTTCCAAGGGATAAGGCCTATTTCGGGTAGTTTAGTGGTTTCGGCAATCCAAGCAAAACGGATGCTCGAAAAGGGTTGTGAGGCCTACTTGTCTACAATCACCACAACCGAAGTTGGGAAAGGTGTAAAACTTGGAGAGATTCTTGTGGTCAATGATTTCGAGGATGTGTTCCAAACCTTGTCGGTTTTATCAGCTGATAGGTCGGAACCATTCACAATCGAACTTCAACCATTGTCTAAGGCACCATATCAAATGGCTCCGGCCAAAATGTCTAAGTTTAAGAAGCAACTTGAAGAATTGATGGAAAACGTTTTCATACGGCCTGGTAGCTCGCTGTAGGGTTTAGTCATATTCGTAAAGAAGAAGGATGGAAGCTTTCGTCTATGCATCGACTATCAGGGATTGAATCGGGTTACTGTGAAGAACAAGTACACATTTCCTCAGATAGATGAGTTTCTAGATCAGTTAAGAGGGTCGACTTGGTTTTCCAAGATTGACTTGGCATCGGGTTACCATCAGATCCTGATTGAGCCAAGTGATGTGTAGAAAACAGCATTTTGGACGAGGTATGGACACTATGAATTTGTGGTCATGCCGTTCGGACTGACCAACACCCCAGCCGCCTTCATGAAAATGATGAATGGAATATTCAGAGATTTATTGGATGAATTTTTAATCATCTTTATAGATCATATACTTGTTTACTCCAAGGATCAGGATTCGCATCAAAGGCATCTTCGGGCCGTGCTGGAAAGTCTAAGGGAACAGAAACTCTTCGCCAAACTCAGCAAGTGTTCTTTTTGGAAAAGGAGTAGCGGATTCCTTGGGCACATTGTGTCTGGTGAAGGAGTCTCGGTTGACCCAGATAAGATCAAATTTATCAAGGAGTGGCCAAGACCACAAAATGCCACTGAGGTAAGGAATTTCCTCAAATTGGCTGGCTACTATAGGAAGTTTGTAAAAGGGTTTGCGAGTATGGCTTAACCCATGACTCGACTAAATTGGAAGGATGTGAAGTTCACATGGTCAGAAGAATGTGATAGGTGCTTCTCCGCATTGAAAGATATGCTGACAAGTGCACCAGTTATGGCCTTGCATGAAACGGAGGAACCTTATGCAGTCTACACAGACACATCAATATCCGGGCTTGGTTGTGTTCTGATGCAAAAGGGAAAGGTGATTGCCTATGCATCAAGGCAATTGAGAAAACATGAAGGGAACTATCTGACCCATGACCTTGAAATGGCTGCGGTGGTGTTTGCCTTGAAGAATTTGCGTTCCTATCTATATGGAGCCAAGGTGCAGATCTTCACGGATCATAAGAGCCTCAAATACATCTTCACCCAGCCTGAGTTAAACCTAAGGCAAAGGCGGTGGATGGAATTTGTGGTTGATTATGATCTGGATATTGCTTATCATCCGGCAAGGCAAACTTTGTCGTGGATGCATTAAGCAGGAAGCGAGCTAATGTTTTAGAAAAAAAAGGGAGACTGAAGAATTTGAAGGATTGATCCGGACATTGCATCTTAATTCCTTGTCTAAGGATCAAGAACCATTGGGTTTGGGTGTAGCGGACCAAGTGGACCTTGTCACAAGGATCAGGATTGCCCAAGGAAATGATGAGAACTTGAAGAAGGTTACTCACTCGATAAAGAACTTAGGGACGAGATTCTGAAACAAGCTCACTCGTCCAAGTTCTCAATCCACCCGTTCATAACAAGATGTATCAGGAAAAAGATACTACCATTGGAACGACATGAAACGGGATGTGGCAGTGGGTGGAGAAGTGCCCAACTTGCCAACTTGTTAAGGCTGAGCATCAATTTCCGAGTGGGTTGTTGCAAAACTTACACATTCCGAAGTATAAGTGGGATTACATCACGATGGACTTCGTGACTGGATTACCCACAACTCGTAAAAGGATGTGGTTTGGGTGGTCGTGGATAGACTGACCAAGTCTGCACATTTCATTGCCATCAAGAAAACTGATGGAGTTGGAGAGATAGTCCAGAAGTACATGGACGAGATACTCCGGTTACATGGAGTACCGACAAGCATAGTCTCTGATAGAGACTCTCGTTTCACTTCTCATTTCTAGAAGGCATTTCAGAAAGCTTTGGGAACAAAGGTGAATATGAGCATAGCCTATCATCCGCAAACGGATGGCCAGTCCGAAAGGACAATCCGGACATTGGAGGATATGTTACGGGCATGTTCCTTGGACTAGGGCGACTCTTGGGAAAGGCATTTGTCGTTGGTAGAATTTTCCTACAATGACAGCTTACATCGAAGCATTGGGATGTCACCATATGAGGCACTATATGGGCCGCCATGTCGGACCCCATTATGCTGGACCCAAGTGGGGGAGTGAAGCATGATTGGACCAGACATTGTTGAAGAAACAACCGAGAAGATCAAGTTTCTAAGGGATAAGATGAAGGAAGCCCAAGATAGATAGAAAAGCTATGCGGACAAGCGTCGGAAAGACCTTGAGTTCAAAATAGGTGATCTGGTCTATCTAAAAATGATAACCTTCAAGGGTCGAGCAAGAGTATCAAGAAGAGAAAAGCTTGATCCACGGTACTTGGGTCTGTTCAAGATAACTGAAAGAGTTGGGGCTGTTGCCTACAAGTTGAACTTGCCAACTGAAATGGAAGCATTTCACAATGTGTCCCATGTGTCTCAACTCAGGAAGAGCTTGACTGATCAAGACATTGTTGTGCCTGAAATTCCTTCGGAATTAGACAAGAATCTCACCCTAGAGACAAGACCGGTTTAGATTGTTGATAGGATGGAAAAAGCAACAAGGAAGAAAGTAATCCCAATGGTGAAAATCGTTTGGGAATGCGATGGAAAGGAGGAAACAACATGGGAAACGAAAAGCAAGATGAAGGCCGAATTTCCTAAATGGTTTGAGCTATTTGAGGAAGAAGTAACACTTGGTCTGAATTTGGGGACTAATCCCTATCAAGTGGGGGAGACTGGTAGAGTCCCCAATCTTAGATAGGATCATGGGACGAGGAAACATGCAAGCCGGTCGTAAGGCACAAAGGCAAGTGTTCCATGGTTTGAATATCGGGTTAAGTTCGAGTGATGATTGGTATTTAGCCAAGAAAACAAGGAAAAAGGGGGAAAGAAGCTGGACCGAGCTAAGGAAAGAGTGAAACGAGCTGGAATGAGCTTGGTCGAGCTGGATGGACCCTTGACAAACTGGAATGAGCTCAAGACGAGGTGGACTTAGATCAGTTTGAGTTCAGTAAGCTAAGTCGGCTTGATCAGCTAGTAGACCCAGCTCAATCAGCTGGACCAACTGTCGAGGAGCTCAACTCAACTCGATGGAGTGTTTGACGGTTGGGCCATCTGTTTGGGTCGGGGTGGTTATCCAATTGATAGTTGGATCAGGTACGGATCCGAATTGAGCTGAGACACATGTGGGAAGCATGTTAGGCGGTTTTGGGCCGAAGGGGCGCGTGTTGATAACCGTCCAGACGGCTTACGAAATGCACCTTTTCACCAAAGGTGGTTTTTGGCCGATTCTTCTATATATTTTGGGCCTGGGGGTCACTTTTCAACACAAAATTTCCTAAAGAAACTCACGAAACTATCAAAACACAAAAGGCAAACTGGAAGAGAAGAACTAGGCGATTTGGGAGAAAGACTTGATCGGAATCAAGCCAAGAAGGCAATCCAACTGCAACATCTTGAAGAAAGATTCAACCATGAGTCTGAAGGAGAAAGAACCGCGTACTGGGACCTTGACTCCAGAACGCACTTCTAAGGTGAGTGGATGGACCGGCTTAACCATCGCCCATAGACTTCGGGTGATTCTGACTGGTTCTATGGCGATCGGCCTAAAAAGTTACATCCTTCTCTCTCTATACTTGATCGTTTCTTTCTTTCTTATGCATGAACGATCGAGTAACTTAGGCCTTAGGGCCAAGTAACTTAGGCCTTAGGGCCGAGTAACTTAGGCCTTAGGGCCGAGTAACTTAGGCCTTAGGGCCGAGTAACTTAGGCCTTAGGGTCGAGTAAAGGACAAAGGCTGTAAGCCGGTCCGATAATGTGCTCCGATGCTTAAGTGTTGAGTCAGATACATCACAGATCATAGCCAAATGGCTTGATCGGGTCAAGGCCGATCCGGATGGTTCAGTAGTAAGACGGTCTAATATATAACCGCAAACTGAACTTGATCGATCTGGTCAAACGACTTGAGAAGTCGGGTATTGTTAAAGGGATTTTGGGTTGGAGTTAGGAATAATCCGAACATAAGTTGCATGTATGGAAACCACTCACTAAGTCATCGTTGGATTGCTTATGTTTGTTGTTGGTTTCAGGAAATGATGGTGATCGTGGGAAGGATTTGACTTAGCCGTGAAGACTCACAACCAAGGGTGGATGGGTGGTTAGATAAAATGGTTTAGGACCAAACATTGTATAGCCTATAGTGCAAACTTAACAATTGTATCGAATCCTTTGTGAAATAAATAAAGAAATCAGTTTATCTTAAGCGTTTTGACTCTATAAAAACCTAAGCATTTAGACTCTATCAAATGAATCACAGAATTGAACGAACTGATTGTTTAAAGAATAAGGCCTTAAAAACAGACTGAATGCCTTAGAAAAATTTCAGCCTTGAATGCCTAGAAACCTCACCGGACTTTGGGTCCGGATTAAGGCGCTTTAAATTCCACATTGAGTTTTAGTCATTCCAAAAGGCTGATCATTCATTAAAACTGCGTAAGAAACCTAGGAAACTCACGCCATTGTCCAATTCACCCATACACGATCAAAGCCTAAAGCTTCCAATATATGTCTCAAATAACTCCACTCCACCTTATCATACGCTTTAGGATCACCATCAACTCCTTAGACATAGCTGGATGAGCTTTCAATGCATGAACAGCCCATGACCAATCAAAATGTTGTCAAAGATGATCATATCCTCCATGAAGGCAAATTGGTTCACAGAGACACTCTGAGGAAGGAACAGTTGGAACCTTTTGACTAAAACCTTTGAAATATGTCAAATAACCTAACACCGAATAGAGGCTCTCATAACCTCAGGCGCTTGCGTCTTGGGGAGTAAGCCCAGGTATGTGAAGTTCCAAATCATTTGGCATGACTCTGGTTGCAAAACAAAAAAAAACTTGGACATCAGAAATAACCTTAGGACCTATAGCGTCCCATAATTGCTGGAAGAATAGGTTTTTCATGCCATAAAGGACCAGGGCACTAGAAGCTTTAATACTGAAGATTGCATCCTTGATCGCATCAGCAAATATCTCCTTAGTCACCTGCCGATTCATAGCATATGTGACACGAGGGACCATATCACTAAACAAAGGCTGGAAGCTTTGGAGGATTAGAGGATTTGAACAAATGCTCGTTGTGACCATATCACAACGACTTAAGCTTTAGCCGCTTCAGACCATTGATCCACCAGGTTTGCATCTTTCAGCTTGATTATTTTCATCCTAGACGGGTTGCCTTTGACTGCTGCATGAAGCAATTTAGAATTTCTATCCCCATATCTCAACTATCTTTCTATACTTCTCTGCTTCCAAAACATTTTTTTATCTCTATAAGCCTGCAAAGCTCTTTCTTCATAACTCTTCTCGCATGCCAACACGGGTAGTTACTAGATTGAAACAATTCCAAAAGCTCTCTAGAAAATGAATTATGTTTTTAGCATTAAATCTTCTCTTCTTTCATTTACTTATTGCTCCCCTGCAATCTCCAATCCAAGCATCCACAATTTCTTTCTTTACCATCGGATGGAATAGAATTCGTTTATCAAAGCTGAATTGTCCACAATGACCTGATTGGGCATCAGTCAAGTTGGTTACCTTTATTAAGCTTTATTTTACTATATGCTTTTAACGGATTAGAAAATAGGACCATTAGTTATCATAATGGTGTTGTCTTGATGCACAGTCGCAGTGCTCAACCTACGATCTGATCTTGAAGCTTTGTTTTTATCACTCTTCATGAGTTCACTGAAAATAATATAAGGTATCATATGTTTATTTTTATAGGTCATGACCTGAACTTTATAAGTGAACTTTTTTTGTAGAAAAGATCCTCTCCTAGGTAACACAAAGAGTTTTAGAGGATCCTCTCCAAAGTAACGCAAGAGTTTAAACAAACTCATTGATGTATCATATAATTATTACTCAATTGTTTTCTCTGGGGAATTAGAATTCTCTCATTAATCTTCTCCAAAAAAAAAAACAAATCCCAAGTAGCACAACAACACAGCTGAGAAACTAAATTGGGCAAATCTCTCAAATAACACCTTTTGAAGTTTTTGTCACAAAAATAACCTTCAAAAACAAAAATGACCAAACTAGACCTTTTTATTTTTTAAAAATTAATATTTTTTATTTATTTTTTCAGTTTTAAACCTCAGCCTCAAAACCTCACCCCATAACTCTAAACCCTAAGTCTAGATTAGTTAACCCAAGGGGTATAAACATATATTTACCCCCAAAACCCCACTCCATAAAGGTTATTTTGTCATTTTTTTTTCTTAAAGATTATTTTTGTGACAAAAACTTTTTTAGATCTATCTTAGGGTATTTCTCAACTAAATTACAACATGTTTATAGTTTCTTGAAAATAAACCGGTCAAAGTAGAGATTACATATAGAGCACAAGCAAGTACAAAAGAAGAAGAAAGCTTACACTATACAAAAGAAGCTCCACAAGAAGAAGAAACCAACACAAAAGACTTCCTTCTTCTGGAAACTCTTTAACAAGCATCAGAAAGAAACTCTTAGTTCCTGAACCTATTCTTCCTCATCGAGTTCAACAATCTGTGCACGTCTCTGAGCAGCTTTCCTTCTGATGAAGAAGCCCCATCTCATAGCTGCTTTGATCTTTAGCCATCCAACAACAGGCTTACCCGACTGTGAACGGTCTTCTTCATAACCACCCATTGAAGATTGACCAAAAGAGTGAAACCCAAACCCGTCTTCTGCCATGTTCATCGGAGTTTGCGGGCCCCCACCATTCATGCTAAAGAGTCTCAACAGCTGCTGCATATCATCGTTCTCAAGCATTTCATTACTTCTAGCCCTTATCTCTTCCTCTGATAAAAACCCATCACCTCCTCCTCCTCTGTTTCCTGTGTTTGACCAATCATTAAAAGGGTTCACCTCCGGAGGAGGCTGAACCAAATGTTGGTTTTGGGATCCTGTTGGTGGAGCTAGTGCTATTCTCCCACCACCATTGCCATTGATCATGCCTTGTGAGTCATGAGTGTTGCTGATTAGTTGTTCTTGAGTTGCAAATGAAGTGTTGTTTCCATAGTTCATTATGTAAGAAGTAGTATCAGACTGAGCTGGGAAACTTGAAGCTGGAATCTGATTGTACACTGATGCTGTAAAACCAAAGAATGACTGTTAATTAGTTTCACAACAAAAGAAAATGGATTTAAGATCACCTCACCTTCACCAGTTATGTCTGAGTATGATGAGGAAGGTTGGCTTTGAACAGAAACTGGCATTGAGTAATCGAGTTCAGCTGTCTTGTTCACTTGGTTGAAGTTCATCAGTGACTTGCTGTCATACTCAACAACTTGATCCCAGTTTTCATAAGCTTTCTTCACCAATGCATCAACATAACCCTATACATAATAATATATTAACATTTTACTATCTTCCAAGTAAGAGAGAAGACCAAATCTATAAGAAGCAGAAGACCAAACAACAGATACCTTTTGGTTGTCAGAAAGAGAATCAGCAGGATAGTACTGCTTCCCTGAAATAAGACCACTAAACTCGTAGATGTTGTTGAAAACAACACCAACTGAGTCCTCAGGATAATAGACGTAAAGCATTTCACTCAAGACACAAGTCTTTGAATGTTCTGCAAGTGTCTCCCACATCCTGTTTGACATTCCACTCCCAAGTATCTGAAAAAAACAATTGAGAGTAAGAATCTTTTAACATCTTGATAAGATATTGGATAGTGAGATGGTGCACTTACAGTCCTTAGTTTCTGAGAGTCCTTGACCATAAGACGTAGGAACTCTTTAACGTTGTAGATTCCTGCTTTATTCAGTTTCTTATGGAAGGCTCCGTCCTTACCAATCTTTTCAAGCCTCCAGACTTCATCATCCAAAGCAGGTGGATAATGTTTCTTGTACACTGTAGAAAACAACCATTAGGGAGTAACAAAAGAAAAACTGTAATCAAAGAAAGGAGAAAGGGAGAGCTTACACTCTCCACGATGGTCCTTGACAGTAAAAGCTTCTGTCTTTGCCTCACGTACACGCATCCCCTCACAGTGACCAGAAGAGACCTTTAAACCGAGCCTGAACTTTCTGCACCTTATCCAACTCGAGTTATCTGTAAAGATAAGTTCTCCTAATGTCCCCACACCTTCTTTTAAAGTCACCTGCACGTCACCGGTCAAGAGAGGCCTCTTTCCTTGACGCTCTTTCACCAAATGACTTTCGAACTCTTCTTCAGTCCAGCCTTCATCATCTTCATTGTTGAAATCACCGTCAAGCACAACAACATCGAGCTTAGCAGAAGCTTCAGGTCCTACTGTTATTACATGTCCTGTTGTGGCATCTAACAGTACAACATGGATGGCAGCACCTTGCTCTCCTTCTATCTTCCCTCCAGTGAACAAAGGAACAGACAATCTAGACCTGAACTGCAGCTGCAAGTTCCTTCCACCAATGCCTTCTATTCGTTTAGGAGAAGACCTTTCACTAAGTCTTGCAGGGCCTAGTTTCGCCAATGCCCTCTCCACCTCTTCGCTTACCTGTTTGATTAGACCAATCAATAAACATAGAGAAGCCCACCCAAATATATGAGAACAAAAGCTTACCACTCGGCGAAGAATAGGTTCCAAAGAGGAGCAAAGTCTCTGTAAGCTATCCATCTTCAGGGCTTCCACAATTACACTGCAAGAACATACACAACTTTCTCAAATTCAATAATCATCCTCTAACCTTTTTCAATCAATTGTAGATTTAACAAGCGAGAATCCGAACACAGAACACAATCAAAACTAAAAGGGTTTGAACTAAGACAAGCATCAACATAGATTACCTTGCAAGAGCGGGTCTTTTACGCTCAGGCTGCTGCTGCTGATTATTATTATCATCTTCCTCCAGCTTTCTCTTTTCTCTCATGCTATTAGTCCTCTCCATATATCTTGTCTGCATCTTTTTCCCCTATAGCTAAAAGATCTGTAAGAACGAGACAAGCAAAAGTAAAGACACTTCACCAATCTAGAAACTGTGATTCGATTTGAAGGAGAAAGAGGAACAAAAAAAAAATACCTCAATGGTATTTGGTTTGGATAGAGAGAGAGAAAAAAATTAAAAGAGGTTATGTTCTGTCTTAATTAATTTACTTGAAGCACTTGTCTTGGTATGTGATTAGTCGACTACTTTGACTGGTTGTAGTACATGAAGATAGATATCTGGTGCGGGCGTGACCACCGTGGGCTTGAATTGCCGCCACTTTGTTGTCGTTTTATTGGCTAACATTTTTGGGCCGGCGGCTAGTGCATGTATTTTTAGCACATGCTTTATTCAAAAGTTGAGAATTTAAAATTTAGTACTTTACAGTTTGTATTTAAAGACTAATTATTTCATTTTGTACACGATTATTATAGTGCAAAGGGACAAAACACATCATCATATCCCCAGGGATAAGATTCAAAATGGGTTTATAATATAGACTACATGAATATAAAGATCTAATTTTAATGGAAAAGATTAGGTTAATAGATTTTCATTATTAATGTGTTTTAACTTTACACAACTTTTTTTTTTTAAACAACAACCTTCACTGTTTGTAACATTTAACAGATTATTCTGATTGTATTTTGGTTGGTCTATAGTTAACTTCAATCTTCTTTAGGTTTACCAAACATATAAAATGATACAAATACAGACATCAATAATTTAATCAAATGGGTTTAATCTTTTTATGTTTTGAGTAAAATAAAAATAAATTAAAAAGCGCAGCAAATCTTGAGTTATAATTCAAAAAATTGTGCATTGTAATTTAAGTAATAAAAACCTTACATCACGACAAACCAAACGGGACAATACCATCATTAGATTCAACCAAGATTCGATAAAATCGCTACACCTTATTTAGGGGTGATACACAAAACTCGCTACACAGTTTCGATGCTGAAACCTTGGTCAGTATGATGGGGAACTAGGTTATGCTCATACAAGCTGCTGCAGAACACAACAACCAGACGGGGTAGAGAAGTTCCGGCTGCTTTTCTAACGATCTTCACTAGCAAGGAGAACCTCAGTGTCCTTCTCTGAGAAGGGGTTTGCCAAATCTCGGAATAACGATAAAATGTATATATCTTATAAGTACCACAAACTTCATTTCTCACATCACAAAGATTTACAAAACTAACAATAACAATAAGCAGAGCAGCTATCTATCCAAATACAAAACAATTAACTTTCTCTAGAAAGAATGCATCTTCCAATAGCACTCACACACCATTTATCATCAGAGATTGAAAAGGAACTTTCTTAATCTCCACAAACGTTGAGTAGTCAGTGCTCATTGGTTGCTTCCATGGCTCTCCATCCATTTGCAAGAATGCATTTTTCCAGTCACCTCCTCTTAGCTCAAATCTAACCGCAGCAGCCTTATATTGATCACCAAAAAATAACAAATCTTGTTAGCACAAAACTATGGCTATATTGCTACACATTTAACTGTTTGTGTGTTTTTTAAAATTACCTGAGCTATGTGCTTGGCTGAGATGAGCTCAGTCATGACAAATGACGCATGCCATCCGTGCTTGAAAGCAAAGATCTCTATCAAGCCATCATCACAATGCGCCTCCACAAATCCTCTCTATAGCAAAAATTGGTTAATATAAGAGATTTGAGTTGAAAACAGTAGAAGAAAGAATACCTTCTCTAGATAGTCCGGTTTTAGATTACCCCATGGATGACTTCCACTTCCATAGCTTTCAAGATTCAATGCCACAACTGATCTCACACTACAGGAGAAATTAATGCATCAGGTTAAGCATTAGGATCAGCATGGTAATAGGTAGCAAAAGCTGATACTTTTTTTTTACTTTTTTGGGACTGTGATCTCTTCCCACTCAGAGCAGTTAACCTTCTTGATGTGGATCTTCAATATGTTCCTAAGTCCCCTACAAATTCAAATAGGACAAAAAAAAAACAGTTTAGTAATATAAAACGACGCTAGGCAGAGAGTTTTTAATATGTACACAATCAATAACGAGAACCTTAAGCCTGGATCACTGACACACGGCGTGCAAAACCAACCCTGAGTGCAGCTAAAGCCTGAATAAATAAGCTGCAAAAGCAAACATTACGTGGTTAAATGTTTTTTTTTTGTGTTTCAGAGTTTGGCTGATGATAATAGAAAACAAACCTTGTTTGAGATAGGTCCTTGAGCAAGATATGGTTTAGTGTTTCGAAGTTGATGGAAGCCATAAGCAACTTGAGCATCCATACCTATATACAAAAAAATACAGGTTCTAAATATTATTTTGTGTTAGGATATAGAAAAGAGAAGACGTTCATTCATTAAACCTATGCTTAAGTAATTGTAGAACACGCCTTCGTAGGACTTTGCCACTGGAGGTGCGTCTCCTACCGTGTCCAAGCCCTGAAAACCACCAAAAAAGCTTTGGTTAAATGCTAGACCATGGCAAGCTACACACAAAAAAAAAAAACAGATAATAATGAGAAGAATCAAGCCAAAGGGAATAGAGCCAAAACCTGGTCGAGTTCGTTTTCCTCAGCTGGTTTTAGAGAATAAGGAGGATCCACCACTTCTCCAGATGGCATTGACACTAGAATCTTCCAGCTTGAACATGATACATAGCCAGAGAAGTGAACACAGTTTTTTTTTACGACTAGACAAAAAGCAGCTAATCTGTTTTTTGGGCAAAACCTAAACCTTTGTTTTACCTATCTAGTCGAGCAACTGGACCCATACTGGCGCGATGGAGCGTTCTTTTAACACCAATTCTCCATGCAAAAGGGAACGAACCACCCTGAAGAGAAAGACCAAAAACAATATTCAAACGCAATGCACTAGGGAGACTTGTCATCATGACAAGATAAGAGAGAAGAAAGATTGTCACTCACCCAACCAAAACTCCTTGAGAGATCATTTCCTGTACCGAGAGGGATCACTCCAACAGGAGGGATTGGTAACGTTCCATCTTTGTTAAGCTCTCCAAGACATCCAAGAACCCAACCAACAGTGCCATCACCTCCTGCAACCTATCAAAACCAAATTCCATGTCAAATTTTGCTAAAAAAGGTAAGGAATAGTATGAGACTGGCGCGAAATATTGTTTTGCACTCACCATAATCCTCAACCTTGTTCTGCATTCTTTAGCACATTCATCTCCTTCCGCTGCCACTTTCTCCAAACAAGCCAACCCGTATCGAACAAACTCATTAGGCTTCACTTCTGTGAGATCAAACACCTGCTTTTACAGAATCACCAATACCAAATTAAAAAAGACTTTACAAACTCACCATTCCAACAAATAAAACAATCTACTTTCCCTACCTAACCACTAGATCCGACTTCAACTAACCATGAATACATAAACCAGACACAGTCTAATACTTTCTCACCAATTGATATAAAAAAAGTAACAAAGAGATCTCTCAAGACAGAACATTAAACTAATCTATACTGCACCCTGAACCACTAAACTAGACATAAAAATAGATTCCAATAATCTTCAGACCCTAAGCTTTTATTATGTTTTTGTCTTTAACCAGAAACAGAGATTCATACATTAGAAAGCCCTAACTACGAATCAAAGAGAAGCCAAACAGAACCTGTTCTTCGCTCATCAACTGTTGAAGCCTCTCTTTAAGCACAGGACCATGACGACCACCACTTTTGGGGTTGATGAAGACAACCATTGGCGAGTGAGGAGCCATATCAGCGACGGCGCCACCGGGAAGAAGCAAATGGTGGGGAATGGCGGTGGAATCTTTACGTTTAATACAGTCGCGCATGGTGAGACGGATATACTCAGGCATCATGAGCCTCAGACGTAGCTCCTCCTTGTCTACACCGACCCACGTCAGATTAGCGAGTCCACAGCCTCTCATCCCCGTCGTATCGTCAGCCTCTGTAGCCACGAATTTCTCCGTCGGGGCATCCATTACCCTCGCCGGAGAAGGGAAGACCCAATGATTGATTCCTTTTCGTCCTGTGATTGGAGGAAATGGAGGAATCTTCGAACCCAGATAATCAGAATTGGAGTTTGAAAATAAAATATTATTGCATTTTAAATCAACCAATACAAAATCTACGTTGACAGTTCGTATTTTCTTGTCTTTTTTTTTTAAATCTTTTCCAGAAAATGACGAATTTCGAAGACAGCGAAGAAAACCTGTGTGCTTGATAACACGAGTAAATGCAATGAATTTTCAAAATGAAAAAAGAGGATTTGCTCAGTTTCTATCAAATGACTCTAAAATGACTAAAGGCCATGATATTTCAAACACCATTAAAATATAACTAATTACATAAAACTATTTTATAATAAGATCTAGAGATTTTTCCTAGGATAGTTTTTTTTGAAGAAATTCCATAAAAATACCTCAACTAAATTTCATTAAGTTTTTTAATATTCAATTTTTTTTGATATCCGATTGAATACCCCAACTAATTATTTTACTTATTATAATATACAAAATTTTAAAAATCTGCCCATTTTAATACAAAAACTTTATTTATTTTAATTAAAATATTAATAAGTTTAAAACAAAAATTAAAAAATCTCTAAAATCTATTAGAAAATATGAAAATTTTCTAGTTTTATTTTAATATTAAAGAAATAAGGTAAATAAATTAGCGAGAAAAGTTTAATTTAAAAAAAAAACTTTTGAATATAAAAAATAATTTTTTTTATATTTCAAAAAACAAACTAAATTCAATATTTAAAAATTGAAAATTTTATTACAAAGTTTAAGATTAGAAAAAATTTCGTTACTTTTATTTTTCAAACATAAAATAAAATTAAAATTTTTTGAAATTTTTTGTAAATTTTAGAGATTTTTTTAAGTTTCCTTTGAAATTTATTAGTATTTTAACTAAAATAAACAAAGTTTGGGTATTAAAATGGCAGACTTTAAAATTTTGTATATTATAGTGAGTAAAATAATTAGTTGGGATATTAAACCGGGTAACAAAAAATTTAGGTATTAAAAAGCTTAATAAAATTTAGTTGGAATATTTTTATGGAATTTTCCTTTTTTCAACAAAAATGCTTCCTTTCACCAATTTTTTTTGTTAAAGAGTAAATATACATTTATGCTCCTAGAGTTTATTAATATAGATGTAAGTTTTAGAGTTAAGGAGTGTGTTTTTGGGTTGAGTTTAAACTATTTAAAAATAAATAAATATCAAAAACTTCAAAACAAAAATTTCAAAAATAATTCCGAAATCAGTTTCTAATTTTAAAAAGCATTTCAAATTTCAAAAATTAAATCTGAAAAATTAAAAAAAAGTTCAGAAAAGTTATAAAAAGTTTGAATTGAAAACATTTAACTCAAAAACTATAATTTTTATTATTTATGCATCTATAAAATAAGGGATATAGATGTCTTTTACCTCTTTGATAAAATATCTTTTGGTAACAATTTGTTTGAAAAAATGTTATTTGAAAGAATTGCTCTAAGATCTAATGTCATTTATCATGTTTTAAAGGGGAATTTGTGAAATATGACTCAAAACTTAATTTTAAATGCAAAAGTATATCCGTACATCAATCAAATGCAAAACTAACCCAAAAGCATTGTGAACTTACAACCAACCCCTTATGACCAAACAAAAAACCATAATTTATTCTTACAAATATAACCCTAGGAAGTTTTCTGAGTATGTGTAAGTCGTCCAGGCGATTTCCTGGAAGTCGTCTCATATAGTTGATCTTAAAAATAATTTATAAATTTTATAAAAAAATGTTTTTTAGGTGAAAAAATTGAAATCATGTAATTATAAACATTTGTAAATGATATTAATTAAGATATAGTAAAATTAAATTATTTTCAACATAGATGAGTGAATGTAGTGAGTCATGGTATTATTTGGTTTAGGGTTTGGTAACATACGTTGTAGTATTGTTTGTATTCTTAGGGTTAATGTTTGGAAATTTAACATTTTTATTCAAAAATTAAATTTTTACCTATATGTATTTAGTTTATATATTAAACATTTTTAAGTTGAATTTGATTATAATAAAGTGTTTAGTTGGTTAATTAAATTCAGTGTTTATATTTAGGGTCTAGACGACTTTGAGGAAGTCGTCTGATGAATAATATGTACATCAGACGACTTATGGAAAAGTCTTCTCGGTGAATAGTAAATTTGGGGTCAAGAAGACTTACTTGAAAGTCTTGTGAATCGAAAATATTTAATTTTATTAGAATTTGTGTCTCCTTATATAAAGAAAATTTACACACTTTTTCTTCCTCTCAAATGGCTACAAAAATGTAATGTTTCTCATTCTAAAACTCTCAAACCTCTCTCTAATCTTTTTGAACTTAAAAAGACCAAACTTTATATCAATTTTTCATTTTTTATTTCATGTCTTTCTCACTGAATTATTTTGTTTTTGCATGTTTTTCATTACATGGTTCTCATCTTCCACTCTTTTAAAGGTAGATTTCTAAATCATATTTTTTTTCATTTGGTAACCCATTGTTGCTTAAAGATCTTATCTTTTGAATTTTTTTGTTGTTTTAAGTTATTACCTTATTTTTGAAGTTTTTCTATGTTTTGAAGCTATTTGAATACTTTTAGATATTCAGGTTTTTCAGATCTGAGATGTACTTGGAAGACTTCTAGGGAAGTCTTCTCGAAAGTCTTCTAACATTTAATACACTAGAAGATTTCCTGAAAGTCTTCTGACGAAATTTTCTCTCATATCTCATTTTTCTCTCATATCTCATTTTTCTCTCATATCTCATTTTTCATAACGGATATGAGCATTTAGGTAAATCTCCATGGTAGATTTTTGATAAGTCTTTGGTTGCTTAAAGCTCTTAACTTTTTCTCAAACTAAAATTTTCTATTAATTTATCATTTTTTGTCTCATATCTTTCTCACTAATTCATCTTGTTTTGCAGGTTTTTTAATTACATGGTTCTCATCTTATACAACTTTAAAGGTAAATTTGCTTTTTGAATATGTATTTTTGTGTGTTATTTAAATGTAGACATCTCATCTTCCACTCATTTTTTCTGTTTTGATGTCATTTGAACGTTTTTGGATTTACAGTTTTTTCAGATCTGGAAGTCTTCTAGACGACTTCCAGTAAGTATTCTCGGAAGACTTCTAACATATAATGTGCTACAAGACTTCTGTGAGAGAGCCTTCTCTTAAGTCAAGTGGAGTCCAAGCTTGTTTTTGTGAAGAAATGATCTATAATAATTTTGTTTATGGTCATTTTGTGATTTGTAGGTGTACAAATTTAATTGCGATTTTTTGTAAATTTAAAGAGATATTAATGAATTTTTTTTGGTAATTATATTCATGTTTATAATGTTATCTTTCCAAAAATACATGACATTATTGAAGTTATTGATACAACTTTAATAGCAAAACACAATAATACAAAAAATAGTCAAATTTCCTACAATTAAGGGAGAAAAATTCCTTAGAAAACTTAGTCAAATTCACAACATATCAAATATTACATAAGTTCAATTATATAAAAATTTCACTAGAAGTCTTCTGGAAGACTTAAATTGAAAGCGGGAAATTGAAATATAAGCGGTATATTTGAGCGGGATATTTGAGCGGGAAATTTAATCGGAAAATTAAAATTTAGGCAGGAATTTCAAATTTTAAGTGAAAATTGAAATTTTAAATTTCGTGAAAGTTAAAAAGTATATCTTATGATCTAAAAAGATACATTAAACCATATTACTTGATATTTTTAAGTTACTTAACACTTTTGAAAGTTAAAAAATATATCTTTAAATTACTTAACAATTACAAAAACTAACGTAGAAGACTTCCAAGGAAGTTTTCTAGCAGACTTATACGGAAGTCTTCTCATATTAGCTAGAAACATTAATAAACATGAATATTAGTAAATTCATAATTAAAACCAATTAAGTTATGAATTTCATTCAAGAATTCAAATATCAATTAAAATACATGAATTAACAAGAAAATGTTAAAAAGTCTTTATAGTTTTAGAGAAAATGAAACTTTATTAAACATTAACGTAGACGACTTCCTTGGAAGTCATCAAGAAGACTTCCAAGGAAGTCATCTAGAAGAATTACACGGAAATCGTCGAAAATGTCAGTTTTGCAATTAAAATTTTACAAAGGAAGACTTCCAGAGAGGTCTACTCTACAACAAACTTCTTTGGAAGTCTTCCTTTGTAAATATTGCCTTATTATTGTTTTCAAAAAAATCTTGAAAATTCCAGAGAAGACCTCCCGGTAAGTCGTCTAGGATAAACAAATTAGTTTTGCAATTGACCAAATTGTGTCAGAAATTTGTCTTTTTCCAGACGACTTATTTGTAAGTCGTCTAGATAAAAAAAAACTTAAATATTTAATATTAACTAGACGACTTATATGTAGGTCGTCTCAAGTTACTTTTGCAATTATAAAATAAAACTTAAATATTTAATTTTAACTAGATGACCTACATGTAAGTCGTCCGTCAAACGACTAACGGCCGACTTACATGGAAGTCTTCTGTGATATCCAAGGTTTGACCAAAATATCAGAAACAATTTATGGAAGAGTTCCGCGTAGGTCGTATATCAGAAGACATACATGTAGGTCGTCTGAGAAAAATTAAATATTTCAGTTTTATTTTTCAAATGCAAAAGTAACTTGAGAGGACTTACATATAAGTCGTCTAGTAAATATTAAATATTTAAGTTTTGTTTCAGCCAGACGACTTACAAGTAAGTCGTCTAGGAAAAGTCAAATTTCTGACACAATTTGATCAAATGCAAAACTAACATGTTTATCGTAGACGACTTACCTGGAGGATTTCAATCATATTTTTGAGCTTTTTTGTTAACAAAGAAATCTGGAAGACTTTCAGATAATTTGTCTCTAAAAATACATATAAAAGTCAATTGCAAAACTAACATCTGCATTGACCAGACGACTTCCGTGTAAATCTTCTACGCCCAGAAGACTTACACGAAAGTCGTCTAGGCGAACAAATCTGGAAAAAATTGATTTCATACCTTAAATTAGTGAGATAACTTCATTAGCACACATAATACTTCTCCAAGCACACATAAGCTCAAAAGAAAGCGACCCACCAAGAATCGTAATTTTGAATCAAAATCTTGAATTTTTAAGATGAATATAGATAGAAAATGAAAAGATTTAGTTTTGAGCATAAGAAATGAGATAAGAGGATTGAAAACTAACTTTTATGTGCCTTAAGAGCTTCAAATGACTGTTCATGGTGGTTGGTGTATTGATGGCAATGACATTATTGTAAATACTTGATGAAGATGATGATGATAGAGTAAAATACTCATTTTCAAAAAGAAAAAAAAAGTAGTGGCATTTTTGTGAATAATCAGAACTTTTAGGGTAAATATCGCAAATGAAATTTTCAAAAAAATCATAGGTGAGTTTTGTGTTTGACTTTAAGTTTTGAGTCATTTTTGCAAAAAAACCTATTTTAAATGGTTTCGTTAATTGTTTTATTCGGTGAATATTTTTTGATGCGATTAAATATGTAGGTTTATACGGAATACATGCGAGATTTTTACCATTTTAGTAATTTCATGAATAACAATTTTTTTTATATAACTAAGGTAAGTTCGTCCTACGGACGGGTAAGTAAACAAATGAATAATATATACAAATCTTAAAAATGTGTATTTACAAATATAAATGTATTCTTGTAACACTATCTTTTACTATTTATTTTATGTTTTTATATAAATATATCTCATTATTACAGAATTCATAAAAACATAATTAGTTTACATATTTATGTTTTAAGTATAAATATTTATTAAAAAAACTGTGATCCTTGGTTTTAAAGTACAAAGCATGAATTATTATTTATTTTTTGTGTTTATTAATTAAATTTACTGATATTTTAAATTTAATTATGTTTTAATAATTTCTTATTTAATTGATGTTAAAATATTTGATTTACTTTAATTTAAAATACACATTATTAATTCTCTTATATGCTACAAATTAAGTAAACCATATTATCTAAATAACAGACTACAATTTTCTAAAGTAAATGTTATAGGTTAATTTATATATGTAAAATTAATTTTAATATAGTTAGATAATTGACTATAATTTTTTATTATTAAACATAATTTTTTATTTATTTTAAAAAGTTTACTTTGACTTATAACTTGTTAAAATATATTTTACTGTAAATTATATTAAATAATATTTACTAACGTACGTTGTATTTCTTAAATAATTTTTGTAGCTTTAAAAATATTGAAAATGTAAATATCTATTATTATATGAAATTTATAAGTTATACTTTATATCAAATCTACAAACAAAAGAGAAATATATTAGGATAGTCTTAAAAAACTGTCACATATATAGCCTTTAAGGATAAGATGACCAAAATGTTTTATTAAAAAATATATATACACTTATAACCTTAGGTTAACTAATATATGAGAACTTTGACATATCTAAAGTTATATGCTTCCGCTGCGACAAGAATGGACATTATGCATCAACATGCATGATCGACTTCTAAAGGTACAAGAAGCTACCAAGACCAATGAAAAGGACAACAACACCACCAATACGCAAGAAGCAGAAGAATTAATGGTGCACGAAATCGCTTACCTCAACGAGAAAAATATAAAACCCCAAGATTTCAAGACGAGCTCAGATAATGGCAATGTGTGGTATTTGGACAATGGGGCAAGCAATCACATGACCAGAAACCACAACTATTTCAAGAGAATTGATGAATCTATTACTGGGAAAGTAAGGTTTGTTGATGACTCTCGTATTGACATAAAGGGCAGGTTCAATATTATTTTGCAGTAAAGATGGAGGAAAGAAACTTTTAGCAGATTTTTATTACATACCGGACCTAAAAAGTAACATAATCAGTCTAGGACAAGCAACAGAGTTAGGGTGCCGTATAAGGATGAAAGACGAGTATCTCACGCTAAAGGATAAGGATGGCAAGCTCATAGTGAAAGCGCAGAGATCAAAGAATCGTTGTATAAATTTTTGATCCACATAGTCAACGAAAGATGCTTACAACTTACAGCAACAAGTGATTCAGCTAAGTGGCACGCAAGATTGGGACACATAGGCAGAGAATCAATGAGAACGATGATCAATAAGGAACTTGTCACAAGGATACCTAAGATCGAAGTCGTGAAGGAAATTTTCTCGCCGTGTTTGTTTGGGAAGAAAGCAAGGCATCCCTTCCCACACACAACCACATTCCGGGCTAAGAAAGCACTCGAACTCATTCACGGAGATTTGTGTGGCCCAATATCGTCTTTCACACCATCAAAGAAGAGGTATATATTCGTACTCATAGACGACTACTCACGCTACATGTGGTCGATACTTCTCAAGGAGAAAGGAGAGGCGTTTGAGAGATTTAAAAAATTTAAGGCCATCGTTGAGCAAGAAACAAGAACAACCTTTAGGACCAATAGAGGATGAGAATTCATATCAAATGAATTCTTAGCCTACTGTGAGACAAACAACATTGCAAGACAGCTTACAGCTCCGAACTCTCCTCAACAAAACGGCGTAGTAGAAAGGCGAAACATAACTCTCCTTTGCATGACCAGAAGTATCTTGAAACATATGGATTTACCTAGCTACCTATGGGGTGAAGCAATAAGACACACCACATACCTTATAAATAGAGTGGCTACCCAAGTACTCGTGTCCCAGACGCCATATGAAGTATATAAAGGAAGAAAGCCAAACCTCGATCATATTCGTATATTCAAATGCATCTCTTACGTAAACGTAGATATCCCTCACCTTTTTAAGCTTGATGACAGGTCAAGGATGTTGGTGCATCTCGGTACGGAACCAGGTTTCAAAAGCATATCGACTACTTGATCCGATAAATAGAAAGGTGGTGGTTAGCAGAGATGTCATATTTGATGAGAGTAAAAGTTGGGATTGGAAGAGCTGTGATAAAGAAGGAGATATAGAAACGTTTGAAGTCGAGATTGGAGAGTATGGAAACCATGGCATCGATGAAGGAATAGGCAACATAGACCATGATCACGTAGAAGGAGATGAAGATATAATAACAGAGGATCATGATATTGATACGGCAAACCAAGAAGAGGACGATATCGTGGTCGTGGATGCTGGTTTAAGAAGATCTCAAAGATAGACCAAAAGACCAAGTTACTTAGATGATTATATCTTGCTTGCAGAAGTTGAAGGAGAACGCTTATTACTAAGTGTAAACAATGAACCATGGAGTTTTGTGGAAGCAAAAGAGAAGAAAGTGTGGAGAGACGCTTGTGAAGACGAGATAAAATCAATAATCAAAAACAAGACATAGGATTTGGTTAATCTACCGGCATGAGCTAAGGAAATAGGTTTGAAGTGGATCTTTAAGGTAAAATGAAATTACGATGGAAGCTTCAACAAATACAAAGAAAGATTAGTGGCAAAGGGTTACATTCAAAGGCATGGGATCGACTTTGATGAAGTTTTTGCGCCTGCGGCACACATTGAAACAGTCCGTTTTATATTATCTTTGGCGGAATCAAGAGGTTGGGAAGTGCATCATCTAGATGTCAAGACCGCATTCCTTTGCGGTGACCTAAAAGAAGAAGTGTATGTGTCGCAACCTGAGGATTTTGATATCAAAGGAGAAGAGAACAAAGTGTACAACCTGAATAAAGCACTTTATGGTTTGCGCCAAGCTCCAAGGGCATGGAACGAGAAGTTAAACAAAGTACTTGGAGAATTAAAGTTTGTTAAATGTTCCAAAGAACCTGCCTTGTATCGTCGGCAAGAAAAGAATAGTCTTCTCCTTTTAGCTGTGTATGTGGATGATCTTTTAGTAACAAGGAAAAGTCTGGATTTGATCAACGAATTCAAGAAAAGAATGTTGGCTCGTTTTGAGATGAGCGACTTATTACTTGGGCATGGGAGTTGATCAACATGAGGAAGGTATTACTCTGAGACAAGAAATATATGCTAAAAGGGTATTGGAGGAAACAAGATTGCAACATGGTACATGTACCGATAGATCTAAGTCTAAGCTCTCCAAAGCTCCAAATGAGAAAGGCGTAGATGAGAGGGAGTATAGGAGAAACATCGGTTGTCTCAGATATCTTCTTCATACCAGACCCGATCTCTCTTATTCAGTAGGAGTGTTGAGTAGATATGTGGCAGAATCGAAGACATCGGACGCCACAGCTTTGAAACAAGTACTCCGCTATTTGCGAGGAACATTCTCGTGTGGGCTTATTTTCAGACGAGGAGCTAACTCAAGACTTGTAGGATACAGTGATGCAAGTCACAATGTTGATGAAGATGATGAAAAAGTACAACTGGACACGTCTTTTATTTCTTAGATTCACCCATTACTTGGTGTTCTCAAAAGCAAGAGACAGTAGCTTTATCATCTTGTGAAGCAGAGTTTATGGCAGCAACGGAGGCGGCTAAACAAGCTATTTGGCTTCAAAAACTCCTAGGAGCGATAATTGATGAATCAAGATCAAACGAGAAGGTGGTGATCCATATTGATAACAAATCAGCTATAGCTCTTACTAAGAACCCGATATTTCATGGTCGTAGCAACCACATACACAGGCGGTAGCACTTCATACGAGAATGTGTTGATAACAATGTAATCATGGTTCAACATATAGCAGGAAGCAAGCAATCAGCTGGCATTTTAACAAAGGCACTTTCTCGAATTCGGTTTAAAGAGATGAGGAGTTTGATAGGCATTGAAGATTTGTCAAAAGATGATTTCAAGCTTAAGGGGGACAATGTTGGAATAAGCTTGAAATAACTTGTGGTACAAGTTATCCTAATCCTACTTTGTTTGAGTTTACTAATTAAATTAGGAAATATCTAAAGTTGTTAATGATAATAGGAGTTATCTAATCCTATATAAGGAGATTGCAGAGTTGTTGCATCTCTTAAGAGTTTTATGATTGTTTGAGAGATAGCTTAAGGTTTTGAAAGGATTTTCCTTAAGATTAATAAGAGAGCAAATTCTTATTATTGTATTCTTGCATATACAATCGTGAAACCAAAACTATACAAAATCAACTGAGACGCTATAACACATAACTAATCACAATTTTTTGAATATAAACTATTTCGTCTTGTTGATTTGAACCCAAATAAAACAAAAGGAACTAAGAGAACAACTAAAACAGAAAGAGCCTCAAACAGAAATAATGTTGAACAATTAACATTTACCTGGGGAGCTGAGTGTTCGTGTTAGCTAATCCAATTAGCTAATCCACGGAGCTCGGTTTGATTACGGAACCTGAACCCTTCTTCAGGCAGTGGAGAAACCGGTTCGATTATCTCATCGAATGAGGTTGAATCATTGAATTGAGTCAGTAAGGAGGAGTCAGAAAGCCTGAAGTTTTGAGCACACCGAGCCACATCAAAACCGGAGATGGAATACATCGATCAGGTGTTGAGCCTAGGCCGTAATGTTTGAGGCCGGTTAGCATTAATGGTGGCTTGCATAATAGTTGCTTGAAACGGAGGTCGGTATATCTCAGAACCCATAAACAAAGAGTAGTTCCCTGGAATTATTTGAATACTCGATTATCAAGATCTTAAGAACATGCTTACATTTACATCCACCATGAGCATATCAACCCACATGAGTTCTCCACTGCGCCTGACATTTCTGGCCTCCCAGAAACGCAGCAATCTAACTTCAACAATGGAAGAGCACATGACAGACTTCTAATTGGGGAAAAGCACTCTCGAGTTAGTCATTTCACGAAGAATAAGTATACTAAGAGAGATATGATGACCTTTTTATACTCGTAGATACAGCGACTCACCCAAGAAAGCTCAAATTCAAGGCTACATCGTGGTTGATTGAATTAATAAGGGATTAAACACAAAGAAGTCATAATTGGAAGCGTTTTAGTGATAGAGATGAAAATCAGAAGTCGCCACAGAACAAAGAGGGGAGATGAACCCTAAAATCCCATTCTTCGCGTAAAACATAATCAGGCCTGACTCTATTGGGCTATCAGGCTGGTCTCCACATCAAAACATAAGCCCAGCTAGCATCCACAGCCAATAAACACATTAAAATATAAGTTAAGCGAAATAAGCCCAAAACTCTTCGAAATATAAGTTAATGAAATGTGGCGGTTTTGAGTGAACGGACACATGTCAGTCTGAGAGGCATCGAATAGATGATGTGGTGCATCCATGATTTGGAAAACAATAGTTTATATATATATATATATATACTAGGGCCGACCCGTGCTACGCGAGAGATTTGAACTATGTGTTATTTCTATTTAACTCGAATTGCAAAATCATTGTTTGGCAAGATATTGTTTTGTTTCCTATTTATTTTATGGGGTATTAGATTGTCAGAAATATTAGTTCTAACGTATTTTAGGGGTGTGTTTAGTAATAAATGAAGGTGGACGTTATTTCACAATATTAATTTTGAAGGAAGATTATATAATTCTGAGTATGTGACAATCTTCGTTGCTTTGCGGTTAAAAAACCATATAGGATTTGTATAATCGTGTTGAGGAAAGTATAGATATTTGAACCCATATTTTGTGTCAATACTTATTAAGTAGCGTCATTAAATAAGAGCTAATTATGTTTTCTTCGGAAGGTTAGTTACTCTAGTCAGAAGCTTAAATTTTCAAGTGCTTTAAAAATAGGTGTGATTTTAGTCACATATGTTGTTGCATTTTTTTGTTATGTTCTGGTCGTTTGATTAGTATCTTCTTTACCAAGCAATTTGGTCGTTGGGGGTGTAAGCACCGTCGGGTGCATGGAGGCAGTGGCAGACGTCGGCAATTGTGAACTTACATGCTCTCCTCATCTTTGTCATATAGTCGTAACTCATGACGCTGGCTTCAGATCAAGCTTCCGCATCTTTTAAAAATGATTGAGTTGTAGCTGAAGGAGTAAAAGAATTGGTGTAAGTTATGGGCTGTGAGGATGTTACTTTTAGATGCCACGATAAATTGTGAAATATATATTCTCTGAGTATCAGTAAGTATTTATACTAAAACGTTAATAGTGACCAACATCCTGTCAATATTTGTGTCGATTTAGTAGATCACATGAGCTTCCGTGTTTGCGGAGATAATCGTGCTGAAATTGATGTATAAGTAACAGTATGTCAAACAAGATACTAGATGGAAGTTTCATAAAAGCTTTAAACTCGAACATGTCGATGCCTTAAATAGCAATGTTCTACAGGGATGCAAAAATATAAGTGAAGAGTGTAAAATCTTCTCAATATTGATTAATGGTTTCTTTTTTAAAAAGTTACACACGATAGACAACCAATACCTTTAGGTGTACTTGTCAACGAATGATGGCTAAAGTTTTAAAGTGTCTCCTGAGAGAGATACTTCACATCTAACCATGGATGACTTTGTTTGCCTGTTTTGGATGGAGTTCTAAATTTTCATAATTTACCAGGAAACATTAAACTTACTGTTTTTCTTTTTCATTAAAAATAAACTTTAGATACCTAAGATGAAGTCATCGTCAATCTCGGTATCATAGGTTGAGTCAGCATTTATGACACGACGACCCTGGTTGCTACTCCTCTTATCTTGGCTGTTTTCTTAACCATATCTCAGAGTATATTTGCTATTGTTTCATTGTTAACAGGTTCTCTGAGTTTTATAGATGATAATTTTTTTGGTCTAAATGTTAAGATTTATAACCAGTTTTCAAGTTTACATTGTTATGGGTTGCCATTTACTACAAAGAAAAGCATTAGACAATAGAAATAAAGAAAGAAAAGAAGTTATTCAACAAGGAAGGAGATGAAGGAGAAGACGGAGGAGGGATGGATAGGAGCCGGTCTCGGATCATACGATCAACCCTGGAAATGGAAGCAGCTTCGGATGATGGTGATTCTCTGAAGATACAATGATTCCTCTCACCCCAAATGACATAAGTGACGACTTGTAGGAGCAGCTTCATGATGGTCGAAGCTGAAGAAGAAAACGCGTGCTGTCCAGAATACCAGAGCAAGATTGGAGGCCATTCGGAGGAGCCGAGAGTGAAGAAACACAGAAGTGAGACCATATTAATGCCGCATAATGACAGTGGAAGAAAATGTGTTCATGAGTATCTTGAGCAGAAGAACATAAAACACAGATTTTCTGGAATGTTTATGCCCCACGAGATTAGACGATCCCTTGTAGGCAGACGACCAAGAAACGCTACGACTTTGAACCATCTTCTTTGAACCATACGACTTTGAACCAGGAGATTGTTTTTGAGTAGAGAACTTGGGAACGAACTGGTCAGAATCATTTCTCCATACGAACTTGTCAGCGCCATTTGAAGCTAATGGGGGAAACATGGTAGACAATACGATTTGCAGAGTTTCAGAGCCTCATCTGACCTTGCTGGTGGAAGAGACCAAAAGCCATCTATAACAGCTTCTGAAACACTTGCAGAGAGATCAATACGCAGGTCACGAGGGCCAGAGGGACCAAGCGCAGCTATCAAAGGGCCTAAATCAGTCCACCAATCATACCAAAAAGTCGCAGCTCTACCGTCTCGAATGGAGCTTCGCAGGAATTCCAAAACAGTAGGCTTTAGAGATAGCATACTTCTTGTAGTAGGAGATAAGCGTTGAGAATTTTCTACCTCCCAATAGCTTTTCCTGAGAAATATTGTGATAAAAAAATTTACAGTCTTTCTAATAAATCAAAGATATTAACTAGAAACATTAAAAAAATTCCAAATACTGTGATCAACGAGAAACATTAAAAATTTACAGTCTTTTTCCTTTTTCCCAAATGGAGGAATCTATATATAATATCTAAACATTTACCGAAGACTTATATTCAAAATATATCAAATCTCGTTAGAAGGAAATGTTTTATGTCTTTTCTAATCAGTTTACATGATCGTAAAAGAAGAATTTATATGAACTTCTTAATGATTGTGTACTCAAATTTGTAACATTGTACATAAGAATATTTTTGCGCACAAAAATTTGCAAACTGTAGATTCTTAAGCATTATTAAACCCTTAGGTCTATATAAATGAATGTAAGGTTATTGATTATAGATTGTTTTCTTAGTAAAAAAGTGATTATTTCGTGTAATCATAAATGCAAGCATTCTTTATTAAATAGGATTTCTACATTGGATGGATGTGTACTTCATGAATTTCTTGAGGTATTATATAAAGAAAAGTTAATATTATTCTACGTATGCTAATCTTTTCCATTTCGAAACATGTAAGTGGTTGTCACACTGAAAATATAAACAATATCTAAAGTGTAACTCATTTTTTCAATCTTTTCCTTTATAACAGCGATGTGGTTGTGGCATTATATATATACACAATTAACTGGAGTCTTGAATTTTTTATGTTTTCATCTTTTCTATTTCTGGTTCTAGATTGTTAAATATGAGGCAACCAGCAATAACCCTAAAACTCTTTGGAAATTCTTTTTTAAACAAAGATTTTAATGAAAATATCAAAGAAAATTTGCAAGTACGAACTAGTTAGGATATGCCATGATATATGAAAAAACAGTCTGATACTCCCTTTGTTTCATGTTAAGTGTCACTTAACTTTGGCACACGGATTAAGGAAATAATTAATTTTGCATATTTTTTATAAAAAACACAATTACCTATACGGCTAACTATATTTCAACCAATAGAAAAATAAATTGCACTATAAAATTAATAAATTTTGCATCGAAAGTCGAAAACAACATTTATTTTATAACAAAAAAAATTCTACAACGACACTTAATATGAAACGGAAGGAGTAATAAATATAGACACATATTGTATACGAAGAAAACTTGAAATTTTTTGAGAGAGACACAACCAAACAAAAGATGGTACAATATTCTTCTTCTGTTTCCACATTATCTTCTCGCACTATTACAATCTGTATATTTGGATAACCTAGTTATGGTACTTCAAAAGGTATAATTGGACTGTATCTGGGTATAGACTACAGTTGTGGTACGATTCAAATTTAAAGAACAAATTTTAATGGAACATGAACTAGATTTTTATTTCTAGATAACAATTCTATTCCTACTAAGATTCATTGTTTATCATTATCACAAAAATCCTAATTTAATATATAGATATATAAACTTACTGTTGCATCAATAAGTAATCAGTGATGTGTACATATATTTAATTTTCTTCACACTTCAAATTCTAGAAATCAATGTCTTGATTTCTACTCGATTGGAAATTAATTTCACAGATAATTATGGGTTAAAATAATTTTTGTCATATGAGAATTTGTATTAATCACTAAAGGTCCACAAGATCCACAGTACTTGTGAATGTAGTAAGATGAATCTAACAAAAGTATGACATGAAAATTCGGAAGAATTAGAAAACAAATAAATGTAAGAAACAATACAAACATGTTGTCTGTAACTATATATTTTTGATGAGTTGTTTTTGTTATTAAACAATTATTTTCATAACTGCTTCTGTTCTCACTACCTTGCAGATTACGTGCAATTGCAACTATATAAGTAACCATCCCATTTTCTCTTGGAAACTTAAAACAACGATCAGAACAAGCAGCAAATAAGTTCATGAGAACTTTTGGATTTGTTTTATAGATCAGTGCCAATTTTTATAAAGATATTAAAGTTTATTGTGAAGAAGAATTGTATACATTTCGGTAAGTTTTGTTTCCTGTTTATTACTCTCTTCTTTTGAATTGTGGTTATAGATTTCTATATTTATATCAATTGACTCACTTCCAAAATTTGGAAACAACATAGATGAATATTAGGATTTCTACCAGAAACACTATAAACAATTTTCCGACATTGCGTTTGAACCAGTTTTTTTATGGTTGTTCTGTCTCTTTGATTTTAATCCATCCCAAAGAATCTTTTTTGGTATTTGAATAACTGTATATTTATTTCATTTTTAAGTTCTGAGTGAAAAGAGTCAACGGTTTAGTAAACGAAAGAAATCAGAAGACATTAATTTATTTTTCTATTGACACTTATCTTTTTTTTGAAAATTTGATGACATTTATCTTATTGTGGATGATGAGTCTAATTAGTTCAATAACATGTACAGTGAAAGGGTAAAAAATCAAGTATATGTATTTGTTACTTTTGATATAGAAAAATAATAAAAAGAAGCAAGTGATGTATGATTAAAATTAGTCTATCACCGAGCTTATGAAATTAATCCTTCTTGGTTTGCTTTTGAGAACAAATTTATTGCCATAGAAATTAAGAAAGCGCATATTTTATGCTTTATGCGAGATCTTTTGTTATTATCTAAAAAGTTCACAATTATTTTATGAATTTGTTATATCTTAAAAAAGTTAGATTTATATTTGATTGTCTATGAACTAAGACAAAATCATCCAAATTTCACACTTTTTATTTTCATTCATAACTATTTACATTTATTTATTCAGAGTTGATGCTATTCTAATCAAAATTTGATTTAGAGTAGTACAAACAAAATTCTAAGTTAAAATGAAATTGTAATAAACATCAATATGCCCATGCATAGCATGGACCACAATCCTAGTAAATCAATAAAGTACAAGGATAGAAACAAAAACTTATAAAAGTTTGATAAAACCCTATGAAAAATATCAAAGTTTGATAAAACCCTATGAAAAATATCAAAGTTGCCACTTACGATCAATCTATGAAAGATTCTCATTGCACTTCAAATTCCTCGAGTAATGAACGATTAGTCACAATACCATGTGATGTCGCCACACCATTCAGAACCTCGACTCTCAACCAAATTAGAATTGCTGCATCTACCGACCCCAAGTGGACCATCACATAAGATAGCAAACGGTTATGAAATAGATAAATTTTTCCGGTTTTGAGTTTTGGGAAACTGTCACCTCGTAGACAGAGGGATAGCGGAGGACAGATTCTCTCCTTGGAGAAGGAGGATATGAGGAAAGATCTCTCCGGGCCATGTCGAGAGGTATTTTGACTAACCCCTTACAAAGGATAATGATAACAGGCTGTATGAATTAAGCTCTAGAAGACTCATGGATGGAGCTAATACCGAGCATTGTCTTGAGCTTGAGATAGTTAACTTTGGTTGAGGCTTGATGCTTGAAATATCAGACCAATAGTTGTGTACATATATTTAATTTTCTTGACACTTCAAATTCTAGAAAATCAATGTCTTGATTTATACTCGATTGTAATTTAATTTCAAATATAATTATGGATTAAATATTTTTGGTCATCTGATAATTTGTATTAATCACTAAATGTCCAGAAGATCCACAATACTTGTGGATGTAATAAAATGAATCTAACAGCACCATGCCTTAAAAATTAGTAAGAATTAGGAAACAAATAAATGTAAGAAACAATACAAATATGTTGACCGTAACTATATTTTTGACAAATTGTTGTCGTTGTTAAAGATATTACTTCTTAAGAAGTTATTAGATTCACATTTTAAAACCACGAGATTTTTTTTTTGTTTTTAAAAACATTTAGTTCTGATATTTATTTATTATAAGTTATATATAGTTGTAGATGTAAAACTTAAGGATATATTGACCGTTTTACTTTTTGGAAAACTGTATTCTATATTTATCTAATTTTAACATGTTGTACTGATAATTATAATTAATATATTTAGTCTAAATTAATGCAATTTCATATACACTTTCTTACTTTATTTTTCGTTTTTAAAATCAAAACCTAATTGATATTTACTTATATTATTTCTTTTAGTAACTATGAATTTATTAGTAATTCACACAGTAAAATAAAAGAGGCTTATAAGATTTTGTTATATGAAAATATGAAAAATCCTAAATTAAAAGTATTATTAAGGGAAAATAATTTCATGTGTGATGGTACAATGTATCAAATGGACCAACAATTAAATATTGGATAATTTATCATTAACAGAATAACTAAATGTATTATTAATTTGAATGACATTTCGCTAAATCACACTATGAATATTGTTGTTTTATATAATGTTTATGTTTTTATAAGATAGATGTTATGTTGATATCAAATCATGATAAGCTATCCATGTGCTAATACACTTTTTATTTTTATAGGGATTTAATCTTAATCAATTTTTGTATTAAAGCCAAACATGTTTTCTAATAAATCAAAGATATTAATAGAAATCACGCTAATATTGTTGACCAAATCATTTCTTATTGTGATGCCACCACATGAACTATAGGTCAAAATAAAATTTACTCCCTTTGAATATTTTATGCTATACTTGAACCAATTCTTCTGCCTTGGTCACACACCAAAAAGGAAACAACAGGCAAAAAAGTTTTCAAGATTTTTTCTAAATGGAATTAAAAAAAAAAGAATACTATCAATTCTCATCCATGATACTTAATTCTATAAAATCAAACCACTCTTCCATCAAATTAGTAGCAACTCTAACTAACACTTGAAAGCACAATCAAGATGGCATGACGGCATGACATCCCATAAGATTCACCAGTGAACTGAGGGTCATAGTCGAAAGTTACCCAGAGACTAGGATCCTTATTGTCATTATACTTACGAGAAATACAACAAGAACATCTTTTGCAGAACACGTCCTCCCGTTTCAGCATTGCTTGACAACCCAAGTTCTTGCAGTACATAGTACCTTTGCCAGATCATTTTCTATTAGCTACTGCATAAGCTTGGCCTGTCAAGCTATACTGACATCTGAAGACTTGTTTGGCAAAAGTTTTTCTTCTTGATCTTCTATAAGTATGAAAATAATGATTCTAGTCTCTAGATAACCAAAAATTTTGATCATCCATTTTCAGGTGAATCTTGTGGCTTGTCGCACCATCTTGAAAGTGCTTTCAAGGGTGATTAATCTGGTCTCATTGAAGAAATAATCCAAAAATGATCTCTTGTTAAACTTGGTTTCATTTGTAGCATTATTTTCTGACTTATTTTTTTTTTTCATTTGAAGGAACTTGAATTCTCTCAAAATAAGTAAACATTACTTTTGAAGCGTCAAAGAGGGAACTTGAACTTGAAGCACAACTCGTTGATACACCAAGTCTAATTCAAAAACATGCACTATTATTATTTTCCAAATACTATGATCAACTAGAAACACTAAAATTACAGCCATTCTTCCTTTTCCCAAATGGAGGAATCTATATATGATATCTAAACATTTACTGAAGACAGACCGGAGAAGGAACTCAAATCCTTCACAGTCTGTCCATGGACTTCATGGCTGACTTATATTGCAAAATATATCAACTCTCGTGAGAAAAAAATGTCTTATGTCTTTTCTAATAAATGTACATAAGAATATTTTTGCATACAAAAAGTTGCAAACTGTAGATTATTAAGCATTAGTACACCCTTAGGCCACCATTAGTGATAGTTTCTCAACAGAATTCTTAAGATTAAAATAACTGAAAAAATTAGAAAAAGAGGAAAGAGAGTGACAAACTTGTAGAATCGTCCCTCTGCAAAGAGATGATGGAAGACAATTGAGGTACTCCTTTGATCACGTGTCTTCTTCTTACTGACTAAACTTTTTTATTTTAAAAAATAATAATTATAACATTAAAATAATCATGTGAGGTACTCTTTCAAGCAATGAGCCACTGCTGATGCTCTTAGGTCTATATAAATGAATGTAAGGTTATAGATTACAGATGTTTTTCTTTGTAAATAAAGTGATTATTTCGTGTGATCGTAAATGCAAGCATTCTTTATTAAATAGGGTTTCGAAGTTTTATAAATGTTAGCTTCATGATTTTCTTCAGGCAATATATATGAATGTGTTCATATTTTCATATCATGAAAAGTTAATATTATTTCACGTATGCTAATCTTTTACATTTTAAAACATGTAAGTGGTTGTCACACTGAAAGTATTAACAATTTCTGAAATGTAACTTATTTTTTTCAATCTTTTACTTTATAATAATGATGTGCTTGTGGAATTATAAACTAGAGTCTTGAACTTTTTATTATTAATGTTTTCATCTTTTCATTTTCTGGTTCTAGATTGTGAAATATGAGACAACTAGTGATAACCCTAAATTCGTGTGGAAATTCTTTTTAAATAAAGATTTTGATGAAAATATCAAAGAAAAATTTCAAGTACAAACTAGTGAGGATATGCATCGATATATGGAGAACAACCAAATAATAAATATAGATACATATTCTATACAAAGAAAACTTGATAAATTTTGAGAGAGACACAACCAGGCAAAAGATGGTACCATATTCTTCCTCTTCTTCTGCTTTCACATTATCTTCTCGTATTATTATAATCCGCATATTTGGATAACCTAGTTGTGGTACTTCAAAAGGCATAATCGTGTTGTATCTGTGTATAAACTACAGTTGTGATACGATTCAAATTTAAGGAAACGATCTCAATGAAACATGAACCAGATTATTAGTTCCAGATAACAATTACATTCCTACTAAGATTCATTCTTCATCACTATCACACAAATCCTAATTATATATATATATATATATATATATATATATATATTAATGTTTCATCAATGTGTACATATATTTAATTTTCTTGACACTAAATATTCTATAAAATCAATGTCTTGATTTCTATTCGATTGGCATTTAATTTCACATATAATTATGATTTAAAATATTTCTATGTCATCTGAGAACTTTTATCAATCACTAAAGGTCCACAAGATCCACAATACTTGTGAATGTAAGAAAATTAATCTAACAATAGCATGACTTGAAAATTAGTAAGAATTAGAAAAACAAATAAATGTAAGAAACAATACAAACATGTTGTCTGTAACTATATATTTTTGATAAGTTGTTTTTGTTATTAAAGATATCACTTCTTAAGAAGATATTAGATTTTCATTTTAAAAACAGGAGATTAGTATTTTAAAATATTTCTTTTCTGATGTTAATCTTTTATAAGTTATATATAGTTGTCGATGTAAAAGCTTAAGATATATTGACAGTTTTAGCGTATAAATGTTTTCTATAGTTGACTAATTTAAACATGTTGTACTGATAATTATAATTAATTTATTTTTTATAAATTAAGGAAATTTCATATAAACTTTATTAATTTTTTTTAAATAAAAACTTAATTAATAATTATGAATTTAGTAGTAATTTAAACAGTAAAATTAAAGAGGCTTATAATCTTTTGTTAAAGGAAAATATGAAATATCCTAAACTAAAAGTATCATTAATGGCAAAATATATCATGAGTGATGGTACAATGTATTAAAATTGTCCAATAAATTAAATAATGACTAATATTTCCTTAATGGAATCAGTAAATGTATTATTAACTTGAATTACATTTCGCTTAAATCACTCATATGAATATTGTTGTTTATATAATATTTATATTTTTCTAAGATAGATGATATGTTGATATCAAATCATAATAGACTTTCCATGTGCTAATACAATTTAAATTTTTAGTAGCCATTTACTCTTAATCAAATTTATTGTTTTTACGTCAAACATGTTTCCAAATAAATCAAAGATATTAATAGAAATCATGCTAATATTGTTGACCAAATCATTTTTTATTGTGCTGCCACCCACATGAAATTTAGGGCAACTTTAAAATCAACTTTACTTTCTTTGAAGATTTTAGGCTATAGTTGAACCAATTCTTCTGCCTAAGTCACACACCAAAAAGGAAACAACTGGTTAAAATCTTTTTTTCAAACATTTTTTTCTAAATGGAATTAAAAATAACTATCAATTCTCATCCATTCTACTTAATTCTATTAAACCAAAATTAGTAGCAACTCTAACTAACTCTTGAAAGCACAATCAAGATGGTATGACAAGCCATAAGATTCATCATCGAATTGAGGGTCGGAGTCCAAAGTTAGCCAGAGACTAGGATCCTTATTATCATCATAAAAAGAACAATAAATAATATAAAATATATAGATATATAAACTTACTGTGGCATCAATAAATAATCAGTGATCTGTACATATATTTAATTTTATTGACACTACAAATTCTAGAAAATCATTGTCTTGATTTCTATCAAATGGAATTTAATTTCACATAGAATTATGGGTTAAAATATTTTTTGTAATCTGAGAATTTGTATTAATCAGTAAAGGTCCACGAGATCCACAATACTTGTGGATGTAATAAAAATGAATCTAACAATACCATGACTTGAAAATTAGTAAGAATTAGGAAAAAAATGTAAGAAACAATACAAAGATGTTGACAATAACTATATAGATTTGCGTTTTAAACCACGAGATTATTTTTTAAAAAACATTTATTTCTGATTTTTCTTTGTTATAAGTTATATATAGTTTTAGATGTAAATAATTAAGATATATTGACCGTTTAACTTTTTGTATAAATGTATTATATAGTTTTCTATTTTTAACGTGTTGTACCAGTAATTTTAACTAATTTATTATTTCTAAATAAATACAATTTCATAAAAATTTATTACTTTATTTTTTCTTTTTTAATTTAAAATTAATTAATATTTACTATTAATATATTTTCTTAATAATTGTGAATTTACTAGTAATTTAAATAGTAAAATTAAAGAGGCCTATAAGTTTTTGTTATAGAAAAATATGAAATATCCTAAATAAAAAATATCATTAATGGTAAAATAATTTCATGTGTGATGGTATAATATATTAAAATGGTCCAATAATTAAATAATGACTAATTTATCCTTAATGGAATCACTATATGTATTATTAATTTAAGTGACATTTCGCTTAAATCACACGAATAAATAATGTTGTTTTTATATAATATTTTTGTTTTTATAAGATATATGATATGTTGATATCAAATCATAATAGGCTTTCAATGGGCTAATACACTTTTAACTTTTTAGTAGGCATTTAATCTTAATCAAATTCTTGTTTGTAAGTTAAATATGTTTTGAAATAATTCAAAGATATTAATAGAAAACACGGTAATATTGTTGACCAAATTTTTTCTTGTTGTGCTGCCACCCACATGAGCTTTTGGCCAAATCTAAAATCAAATTTACTCCCTTTGAATATTTATGCTATACCTGATCCAATTCGTCCGCCTTGGTCACACACCAAAAAGGAAACAACAATTTAAAATCTTTTTTCAAGATATTTTTGTAAATGGAACTAAAAAATAAGAATACAATCAATTCTCATCCAAAGCACTCTACCATCAAATTAGTAGCAACTCTAACTAACTCTTGAAAGCAAAATCAAGATGGCATGAGAAGCCATAAGATTCACCAGCGAATTGAGGGTCAAGAGTCGAAAGGTAGCCAGAGACTAGGATCCTTATTGTCATCATACTTACGGCAAATACAACAAGAACACCTTTTTCAGAACGAGTCCTCCCGTTTCATTATAGCTTGACAAGCCAAGTTCTTGCAGTACATAGTACCTTTGCATGATCATTTTCTATTATCTACTGAATAAACTTGGCCTGTCAAGCTATACTAAGATCTGAAGACTTGTTTTGCAAAAGTTGTTCTTCTTGTGTATGCTATAAGTATGATGAAAATAATGATTAGACAACCTACAATTCTGATCCTCCACCTTCTGGTGAATCTTGTGGCTTGTCGCACCATCTTGAATGTTCTTTCAAGGGTGATAAATTTGGTCTCAGTGAAGAAATAATCCAAAGACAATCTATGGTTAAACTTGGTTTCATTTGTATCATTATTTTCTGACTTTATTTTTTTCATTTGATGGAACTTGAAGTCTCTCAAAAATAAGTAACCATTACTTCAGAAGCGTCAAAGAGGGAACTTGACTTGAAGCATAACTCATTGATACACGAAGTATACTGTGATAAACTAAAAACATTGAAATTTACAGTCTTTTTTTCCTTTTTCCAAATGCAGGAATCTACACATAATATCTAAACATTTACCGAAGACAAACCGGAGAAGGAAAGTAGGTCCTCCATAATCTTTCCTTGAACTTTGTGGCTGACTTATATTGCAAAATATATCAAATCTCGTTTGAATGAAATGTCTTGTGTCTTTTCTAATCAATTTACAGGAATGTAACAAAAGAGTTTATATGAATTTCTTAATGAATGTGTACTCGGATTTTTAACATTGTACATAAGAATATTTTTGCGCACAAGAAATTGCAAACTGTAGACTCTTAATCATTATTAAACTCTTAGTTATATATAAATGAATGTAAGATTATTGATCATTGATGTTTTCTTAGTAAATAAAGTGATTATTTCGTGTAATCATAAATACAAGCATTCTTTATTAAATAGGGTTTCTACATTTGATGGATGTTTATTTTTGGAATTTATTCAGGCAATATATATGAATGTGGTAATATTTCATATCATGAAAAGTTAATAATATTTCACGTATGCTAATATTTTCAATTTCAATACATGTAAGTGACTGTCACACTAAAAATATAAACAATTTCTAAAATGTAACTTACTTTTCAATTTTTTTCTTTATAATAATGATGTGGTTGTGGAATTATATATATACAAAATAAACTAGATTCTTCAAATTTTTTTATTGATGTTTCATATTTTTCGTTTTTTTGTTCTAGAGTGTGAAATATGAGGTAACTAACGATAATCCTAAAACCGCGTGGAAATTCTTTTTTAAATAAAGATTTTGATGAAAATATCAAAAAATTGCAAGTACGAACTAGAGAGGACATGCCTCGATATATGAAAAACAATCCGATAATAAATATAGATACATATTCTATATGAAAAAAAACTTAGAAATTATTGAGAGAGACACAACCAAACAAAAGATGGTAAAATCTTCTTTTTCTGATTTCACATTATATTCTCGCATTATTGCAATCCACATATTTGGATAGTACTTCGAAGGCATAAGTGGACCGTCTCTGTGTATAAACTACAGTTGTGGTACAATTCAAATTTAAAGAACAAATCTTAAATGGAACATGAATCAGATTTTCAATTCCAAATAACAATTCCAATCCTACTAAGATTCATTCTTCATCATTATCACACAAATCCTAATTTAATATATAGATGTATAAACTTATTTTTGCATCAACAAATAATCAGTGATGTGTACATATATTTAATTTTCTTGACACTAAAAATTATAGAAAATAAATATCATGATTTCTACTCGATTGGAATTTAATTTTACATATACTTATGGGTTAAAATATTTTTTTCATCTGAGAGTTTGTATTAATCACTAAAGGTCCACAATACTTGTGGATGTAAGAAAATGAATCAAACAATACCGTGAGTTGAAAATAGTAAGAATTAGAAAACAAATAAATGTAAGAAACAATACAAAACATGTTGACCGTGACTATATATTTTTGAAAAACTATTATTGTTATTAAAGATATTACTTCTTAAGAAGATATTAGAATCACGTTTTAAAACCACGATATTAGTTTTTAAAAACCATTATTTTCTGATTTGTATTTTGTATAAGCTATATATAGTTGTAGATGTAAAAGGTTTAGAAATATTGACCGTATTAATTTTTGTAACAATATATTCTATAGTTAACTAACTTTAGGGAAATTTTCAAAAATATCACTTTCGTTGTACCACTTTTCATTTTTATTTCATTAAAGAGATATTTTCAAAAATACCACCTTTCTAAGAGGTAATTTTTTTAAAAATTAATTAGAATCCTAAATTTTAAATTCCTAAATCCTACTCCCACCCTACACCACCCCTTACTCTAAACCCTAAATCTTAGATTAATTAACTCAAGGGTTAAAAGTGTGTTTTTCCTCTTAAAAGAAAAGGATAAAAGTGATTAAGATATTTTTGAAAAGTGGTACAAGGAAAATGCTATTTTGACAATTTCTCCTAACTTTAACATGTTGCACTGATAATTATAGATAATATATTTAGTCTTAATTAATGCAATTTCATATAAACTTTATTAAAAATTTAAAATTAAAACTTAATTAATATTTACTTATGTTATTTTTTCATGATAATTATGAATTTATTAATAATTTAAACAGTAAAATTAAAGAGGCTTATTAGATTTTGTTATAGGAAAATATGAAATATCCTAAATTAAATGTATCATTAATGGCAAAATATTTCTTGTGTGATGGTACAATGTATTAAAATGGTCCAATAATTAAATTATGATTAATTTATCCTTAGTGGAATCACTAAATGTATTTTTAATTTAAATGACATTTCGCTTAAATCACATGTATGAATAATGTTGTTCTATGTAATATTTATGTTTTTATAAGATAGATGGTATGTTGATATCAAATCATAATAGGATTTCCATGTGCTAATACACTTTTAATTTTTTAAAAGGCATTTAATCTTAATAAAATTCTTGTTTTTAAGTCAAACATGTTTTCAAATAAGTCAAAGATTTTAATAGAATTCACACTAATATTGTTAACCAAATCATTTCTTATTGTGCTGCCACCCACATGATCTTTAGGTCAAAATTAAAATCGACTTTACTTCCTTTGAAGATTTTATGCTATACTTGAACAAATTCTTCCGCCTTGGTCACACACCAAAAAGGAAACAAGAAGTTAAAATCTTTGTTTTTTAAATTTTTTTTTCTAAATGGAATTAGAAAAATAAGAGTACTATCAATTCTCATCCATGCTATTTAATTCTATAAAACCAAAGCACTCTACCATTAGTAGCAACTTTAACTAACACTTGAAACCACAATCAAATGGCATGACAAGCCCTAAGATTCACCAGCAAATTGAGGGTCAGAGTCGAAAGTTAGCCAGAGACTAGGATCCTTATTGTCATCATACTTACGGCAAATACAACAAGAACACTTTTTGAAGAACAAGTCCTCCCATTTCAGTATAGCTTGACAAGCCAAGTTCTTGCAGTACATAGTAGCTTTGCATGATAGTATCAAGCTATACTGAGATCTGAAGACTTGTTTTGCAAAAGTTGTTCTTCTTGTATCTTCTATAAGTATGATGGAAATAATGATTCGAGTCTCTAGATAACTTACAATTCTGATCATCCACTTTCTGGTGAATCTTGTGGCTTGTCACACCATCTTGAATCTGCTTTCAAGGGTGCTAAATCTGGTCTCAGTGAAGAAATAATCCAAAAACGATCTCTCATTAAACTTGGTTCCTTTTGTAGCATTATTTACAGATTTAATTTTTTCATTTTATGGAACTTGAAGTCTCTCAAAAATAAGTAAACACTACTTTAGAAGCGTAAAAGGGGTAACTTGAACTTGAAGCACAACTCGTGATACATGAAGTATAATTTAAGAATATGTACTCCTAATATTTTTCTCAAATATTGTGATCAACTAGAATCATTAAAAATTTATAGTCTTTCTTCTTTTAATGCAGGAATCTATATATAATATCTAAAAAATTACCGAAGACAGAGCGGAGAATGAACTCAGGTCCTCCATTGTCTGTCTATGGACTTCGTGGCTGACTTATATTGCAAAATATATCAAATCTTGTTAGAAGGAAATGTCTCATGTCTTTTCTAATCAATTTACAGGAATGTAACAGAAGAGTTTAGCTGAATTTCTTAATGAATGTGTACTCGAATTTGTAACATTGTACATAGGAATATTTTTGCGCACAAAAAAATAGATTCTTAAGCATTATTAAATCCTTCAGTCTATATAAATGAATGTAAGGTTATTGATCATAGATTTTTTCTTAGTAAATAAAGTGATTATTTCGTATAATCGTAAATGCAAGCATCTCTTATATATTAAAAGAGAAGCATTACAACATTTAGTTATGACATGTGTTATCACTGGAATCATTCTTAAAGTTACTAGATAAATATGTTGGTCCACTAAATACATATTATAGTTTTCATTAAACTAATCATAAAATTAATTAATAATTTACAATTAATATTGTTCTTTATTTCCTTAAATAAAAGTTATGAGATTATTTAATATGATTAAAGTATATACATGATAATTAATGATTTTAATAAAAACATTTGATAATAATTTGTGTATCCTCCATCATTTATGTTTAAATTTATATTATTAGCATAAAATAAACAATCATATAATAAAAGTTTAAATTTTTAATATATGTTATAATTTGAATTTTTAAAAATGACTATAAATTACGAAAGATGTTTAAATTTTGAAATTAAAAACTTTGTGATCAAAGGTTTAATTTTTTTATTATAAAAAGATATAAATGATCATAAAAACATATGAGTAAAAAATCTCATTTAATATTCAAAATAATACATATATATATATATATTAATTTATATACCATATAATATAGAAAAATATTTTAATTTCAAAATTTGCATTGAAAAAGAATTGAGATTAAATTTAAATTTAGAAATTTGTAGTGAATCTTCAAGAATGATTATAAATTATTAAAACTATTAAAGGTCTCTCACTGAAAATTTTGTTATCCCGGGTTTATCATTTTTATTACAAAAATACATACAATCATAAAACTATATGATTAAGAAATCTCATTTAAGAGATATCCATATTAAAATATATTATATATCTATGTAAATATCATTTAAATTTAATTATATCTATACAAAATATACAAAAGTGGTTTTTAGATTTATTTACCACAAATGGTTGTAAATAAACAAAAGTGATTGTTTTAATGTGTTTGCGCCAATTTAACAATATACATATAGTTTATTATTTTTCAATATATATATATATATATATATTTTAATTATGTTAGTTTTATAATAGGTAAAACGCGTAAAATAAATAATAGTATGTAAAAATAATTTTATAGACAATGTTCATTCCACGTAAGATGCGGATCTTAAACTAGTTATTTATTAAATAAGATTTCTACATTTGATGGATTTTTACTTCAGGAATATCTTCAGGAAATATATATGAATGTGGTCATATTTTCATATCATGAAAAGTTAAGAATATTTCATGTCTATTTTACGTAAATTAATGAGTGGTTGTGACACTGAAATTATAAACAATTTCTAAAATGTAAATTTTTTTCTTCTTCTTCTTTTTAGATGGGTTCCACTTGAAATAGTTATACAAGTCCTGTTATAGATATTTCGTCCTGAAGTTCTTAACTTTTCAGATTGAGAGTAGATAAAAAGAGAAATGAACTTGTGTTATGTTTTAGAAAATGCGACTCAAGATGTTAGATTTATAGGACCAATCAGTGTGTTTCTTAGGTTGTCTCTTAGGTTGTCTGTTAGGTTGTAAAGCACTTAATCAGTAGATTTTTTAGTGTTTCTCCATCCTTTGTCATCAAGAAATGTTGTTGTCTTCTCACTTTTGTTTCCTGATTGGACTGTCTCTGTTCAGCTCTGAAACTTCGGTTTTTGATACATTGGGAATTATTTCAAAACAGGCTTCTGGTCGGAGTAGCATTTAAGAAAGCTTCTGAGTCTTTTATCTCCAAAGATCCGCTGGTAGCAAAGAAGATAAGCCCTTTTCTATGAGTGGTTTTAGCAAGATTGATGATGCTTACTCATTTGAATATACAAGCTGCTATTCCATTACCTGGGAAGTTCCTGAAGCTTCTTGGCCATTCAGCACTCACTCTCTCACCTCCGAGAAGCTTTTGTAGGCAATTTTGGATCAGAATAGCTTGTTGATCCACATTGGATACATTCTCTGCTCTCTTTCTTGGCATTGTCCCTTTCATCAACGCGCAAATTGTGAATTGTGTTTCAGCTTTCTTGCTCAAGTCTACCCATAGCTCTGCAAACCCTCCAGAAGAAAGAAGGTGAAGTTGGAAGAAAGAAGAATCTTCACTTCAGTACACTCGGTGCGCTTCAGTAGGGTTTGCTATAGTGCAAGCAAGTGGTTTACCTTCGTCCTTACGTCAATGACTTCAGTACGCTGTTATGTGCCTGAGCCTGCGTTTGAGATCTCGTAACAGGTGCCATGATTTAACCAAGTAAGAATAGAAAATTGATAATAGCTAAGCTTCCTTTAACCCTAGTCTCCCTTGAGAATAAGGTTAATTGCTGGAAGATGATCTTTATTATTCCTCCTAAGAGACCTTTATATAGGCCAAGGTACATAATAGTTTTCCTAAACTAGAAGGGAAAACTTCTTAAAACTTCAATGAAAAAGAAAACATCCAAAAAAACATAGATACTTTGTAAAAAGGAAAACTTAAAAGATCCTACTTTGAATTGCCTTTCTTGCGATAATACGTGATACCGAAGCGTGTATCATTACTCCCCTCCTCGACGAGGAGCTTGCCCTCAAGCTCCAATTCCGGATATGCTTCTAGAAATGTTTCTTCATTTTCCCACGTCGAATCGTCAGCTTCATCCTCTGTCCATTTAACTAGCAACTGTCTAACTTCCCCTCGTGTTCTTGCGCGAAGTAGCGTGACTAGCTTTGGTGGAATGACTCGACCTTCCAGTACTGGTGGAAGAACTGTCTCAGTGTCAGGCAACGGTCCCTTGTGGCTTTTTAAGAGAGAGACATGGAATACATCATGAATTTGAGAAGCTTCCGGCAATCGCAGACGATAAGAAACAGTCCCACTACGATCAAGAGTTTGAATTGGACCGTAAAACTTTGGGGAAAGCTATGGAAAAAGCCTTACGAGCCACTGTTAGTTGTCGATAAGGTTGTATCTTAAGCCACACCCAGTCACCTACTTTTAACTTTAAAGCGTGATGATGGTTATCATAAGAAGACTTCATCTATTGCTGAGCTTCAAGCAACCGTTCTCGTGCCATCTTGATGAACTCGTCTCGCTGTTCTAAAGCGATATCAACTGCCTCTATCCGCGACCCTTCTCCCGAATAGTCCAAAAGTATTGGTGGATCTCTTCCATACACAATTTTAAATGGGGTTGTCTTTAAGCTTGTGTGGAACGAAGTATTGAAACACTATTCCACCCATTGAAGCCAAGTAAGCAACTTACGTGGAACATCTCCGGTCAAGCATCTTAAGTATATATCTAGCGTCCTATTAACCACCTTGGTTTGTCCATCCGACTGAGGATGATATGCAGTGGTAAAGAAAAGGTTTGTTCCCAACAATCTGAACAATTCTCTCCAAAAAAGACTGCGGAAGACTTTATCTCGATCGGACACAATAGTCTCTGGAATTCCGTGCAAGCGAACAATGTCACGAAAGAAGGCTTGCGCCACTGAGACGGCTGTGTATGTATGGTTAAGGCGATAAAATGTACGTATTTGGAGATCGATCTACTACAGCCAAAATCACTGTTTTGACTGATACCTTGGGCAGTGCTTCAACGAAATCCATTGAAATGTCCGACCAGACCTTTGTAGGTACTGGAAGTGGTTGCAACAACCCAGCCGGTTGGAGTGTCTGCCACTTTTTCTTTTGGCACACCTGAAATTTTCCAACAAACTCTTGAACTGTGTGTTTCCATCCTCTCCACTAAAAATCTCGCTTAATGCGATCCATCGTTTTCTGAACTCCTTCGTGGCCAAAATTGTGAAATCCTGAAACAATTTCTTGTATCAAAGTTGAATATGTATCAGGATACACTTGCCCCTTCCAAAATATTAGCCCATCTTGTGCTTCCCACTCTGCTGATGCTTCTCCCCGAATTATGCGATCACGTAGAGTGGCTAAATTAGCGTTGTTATTGACTTCCTTTCTAACACGAGCAAATATCCCACCGTCTAATTTATCCAAAGCATACACCGTACATTCTTTCTCGGATTTATCATCTCCTCTTCTAGATAAGGCGTCTGCGACCTTGTTAGTGACCCCTGATCAATACTCTACACCAAAGTCGTATCCCAATAACTTGCTCACCCAATGTATTTGGGGCGAAGTTGATAATCGTTGTTCTAACAAGAACTTAAGGCTGTAGTGGTCTGTTTTTATTAAGAAGTGACTTCCCCACAAGTACGGCCGCCAGTGAATAACTGCTTTAGCAAGCCCGATGAGTTCCCATTCATATGCTGCGAGTTTTAAGTATCGATCTTCCAATTTCCTACTAAAGAAAGCAATAGGATGTCCTTGTTGCTGCAACACCGCGCTGATGACACTCCCCGATGCGTCACACTCGACCACAAAATCTTTAGAGAAATCGGGAAGTGCAAGGACATGAGACTCCGAAAGTGACTTCTTTAGGGCTCGAAAAGACTCGTCAGCTGCTTCATCCCAAGTAAATCCAGTTTTCTTAAGTAGATGAGTTAAAGGAGCCGCTGTAATTCCGTAGTCTCGAATAAATTTCCTGTAGTGCCCTGAAAGACCTAAGAATCCTCGAACTGCTCGAACAGATGTCGGTTGAGGCCACTCTGTTATTGCTGTAATTTTTACTTGGCCAACTTTGACTCCTTTATGTGTAATCACGTGACCGAGATATCCTACTTCTAGTTGCCCGAACAAACACTTTGACTGCTTTAACAACAATCCATGACTTCGTAACAATCCAAAGATATGTTGCAAATGCTTGAGATGTTAATCCCAAAAAATGCTATAGATCAAAATATCATCAAATATACCAACAAAAATCTCCGTAATACATCACGAAAGATGGTATTCATGAGACTTTGGAATGTGGAGGGCGCATTAGAGAGGCCGAAAGGCATGACCAAGAACTCGAAGTGACCATGATGAGCTCTAAACGCTGTTTTTTCAATAACGTCGCTGCACATCCAAACCTGGTGATATCCCGAGGCGAGGTCAAGTTTGGTGAAGAAACGAGCTCCATGTAGTTCATTTAAGAGTTCATCCACTACTGGAATAGGAAATTTATCTTTCACTGTGATTTTATTAAGATCTCGGTAATCAATGCAAAATCTCCATGTCTTATCTGCTTTCTTAACCAATAGTACTGGTGAAGAGAAAGGAGAATTACTAACTCGGATTATGCCATTACGAAGCATCTCGGTGCATTGTCGTTCAGTCTCATCTTTTAACAAATGAGGATAGCGATACGGCCGTACTGCGACTGGGTTTGCTCCTTGTATTAAGCGAATGCGGTGGTCACAGTCGCGCTTCTAAGGAAGCTCGGATGGTTTAGCAAAAATATCCTGGAAGTTGTGTAGTATCTTACGGAGCTGTTCTAGGATGGTGTCAGCCGCAAGTGCCCCGCTGTCCACTGGTTTTGGTATAATGATCTCATGACTTGATCCCTGTGACATTGTAAATATTTCTTCTTCCTCAAACCATTGTTCCACATGATTCCCCTATGATACTATAGAATTTAGAGCAGCTAACTCATAGCCTCTGTTCGCCGCTTCTCCATGCCATATAACAGTGGTACCGTTGTGTTGGAATTCCACTGTCTTGGTTGTTCCGTCCCACACTACTCGTCCCAAGGCATTGAGCCAACGTATGCCTAACACCACATCGAAACCCTTAAGAGAAATGGCGAAGCAATCTACTTGGAATTTATGTCCTTGTACGTTCATCTTCAACCCTTTGCAATACCCGTCAATAAAACACTTTCCACCATTGGGAAGTGCCACAAAACGACCGGGCCGTCATGTCATCAGCACTCCGAGGGCCTTAGCCATACTACTTTTGATGAAGTTGTGGGTACTTCCAGTATCAAGCAAAACCCATCCTTTCCTAGTTCCCATATCAGCATGTACCTGGAACGTAGTATGTTCTCCATTCATTGCATTTAAGGAAATTTCCACTTCTTCTTCTATTACTTCGTCTCCTTCCTCATCGTCATCCAAAACCGGCTGTATGTAGAAAATAACTGGTTTGCATATGTATCCGGTGTATAGAAGTCATCACAATTGAAGCATAGTCCTTCAGCCCGTTGTTTAGCCATTTCCGTCCTGGTTAGTTATTTTCCAAACACTCTTTTGTTGTGTTTGTTTCGGACCTATTTTCCGTGGTTGTGAGTTGTCGCCCTCGTGTGTTGTAATCTTGGGCGTTTGCACTCTTCTTTTCTCGATAAATGGCTGTGTTGTTGGGTTTCCATGACGTGTTGGTGGCGCAAGATGTCCCCAAACGTTTTTGGTCTCTTATCCCATTTGATTTTGTATTCATTATCACGAGCATATTACATTGCTTCAAAAATTGTTTCTGGACGCAAATACTCAACTTCTTTCCGCAAACTGTCAGTTAGGCCGGCACAGAATTGCCATGGCTGCTGATCTACTGTGAGTCGTGTTTGGCGCCCCATACACTCTTCAAACTGATTGCAGTATTCATCCACAGAGCCGGTGTGCCTTAGATTGCACAACTCCCCTACGGGGTTTACTGCATCAGCTTTCCCAAAACGACTCTTGCAAATTCTTTGTAATTCTGCCCATCCTAGTCGATGTGTTACTAACCGCCTCAAATTGTTGTTATAATGGTAAGCTTGCCATGTTAACACCAATGCTGCTTGTCGCACTTTGGCATCATCATTGTACACTCTTTGATCCATGAAGTAACCATCACACTTTTGTAGCCACTCGACCGCATTGGTTGTACCGTCATACGGTGGGAACTCCATCTTAAGTGCTGGAGCCACCCCTCTATCTGGACCTTGACCTAGCGCATCATGAGTCATATAGCCGCCTTGCTCTTCAAGAGAATCCTGAACTCGGAAATCTCCATAGCTTGGTTTAGATGATGCACTAATTGGCCGCACGTTCCAATCCCCTCCTCCATCCGCTCTTCGGTGTCCACGTTCGCGACCCACAGCTTTTGCTGGCCATCGCCAGAGAAAGCAAACTTCTCATCCTCCTTACTCTCCTCCATTAGTAGGTTTCTTCCTCCTCTAGCTGGTGTACAAGACGTCTCGGCATCCGCGGCTTGCGACGATGTTGCTTTGTGCCCTTGGATCCCACTCATTATTTCGACTTCCAAAAGTTTTGTTGTTGATAGTTTAGTTAATGTGTCGTCCACAGCTTTCCCCTTTTTTGTGCTTCTTCATTCTTCTTAGTTGTGGTGAGCGTTTCAAGAGTTGCGCCATGTTCTGCGACAGTTTCTGTAAGTGTGTCTAACTTCTGCAACACAAGTGCGAGCTGTTCCATCAAGGCGTTTTCGTTAGCCATTGGACCGTTTGGATTTAATACCAAATTGTTATGTGCATGAACCTGCGTTTTAGATCTCGTAACAAGCGCCATGATTTAACCAAGTAAGAATAGAAAATTGATAATAGCTAAACTTCCTTTAACTCTAATCTTTCTTGAGAATAAGGTTAATTGCTGGAAAATGATCTTTATTATTTCTCATAAGAGACTTTTATATAGGCCAAGGTACATAATAGTTTTTCTAAACTAGAAAGGGAAAACATCTTAAAACTTCAATGAAAAAGAAAATGTTCAAAAAAACCTAGATACTTTGTAAAAAGAAAAACTTAAAAGATCTTACTTTGAATTGCCTTTCTTGCGATAGTACCTGATACCGAAGCCTGTATCATACTTAAAGGGTTGTGTCTTCTGATACCGCTCAACTATGCCTCGAGATACACCAGCAAAGCTTTCCACATCAAGGAATGTGCTTATCTTCCCATTCAAGGTCAATAGTGCTGGAGTGATACCTATCATACTTTCCACATATCTGCTCTAGCACGATTCACCGGCATATCTGCTCTAAAGAACCTTGCTTATCGTTTGAGGTGAGTTCCTTTTCTTCGAATGTGATATGAAACTGTTTTTCCAATGTTACAGAGGAGTCTAAAAACTTCATACTCAAACATTTGCAGGTTCCTTCTATCTTCCAACTTATAAATATTAGCTTTCTTCAACTACTACTACACTTTCCTGCAACTTGATCCGGACGATGTGAGTGAGAACAACTAAAGCAACAAAAGATATCCCTCTTGTCCGGCCTGGTAAAAGCACTAACTCTCTTCATCAAAACCGTAAGATACTCTCTCTTCTTCATCAATATCTTGGTTCCGCATTTCTGGCTGCTCTAGCTGCTAGTCGAACAGGTTACTCACTTGACAGCATCCAGAGGCTTTGCAGGTACCTTCTCTTCTGATTCTTGTCGGGTGTGCGACAGGTACTGCAAGAAAGGTTCAAGCTGAGATCATCATCTCATAGAAGTACAAAAACATTGAGTTTTATGAGCTTGACAAGTATAGGTCCATGAACTGGTCATTCTATTTTACATATCGAATGAGATTTTATTGTCTGAAGAACTATGTAACGAAGGTTTTGACTAATAATATCACAATTGTCATGAATATACAGAAGTGAACCTCTAAACCAAGTCAATATTTGTTCATGGAATCTATTTAGAAAGCTGACATATTTCAAGAGTACACTGAGACAAAAAAAACAAAATTGTCTGTTCCTCATTTCCTTCAAGAAGCCTAAGAGAAACCATCTGCTCTGAATCTGAAAATTGAGATATGAAAAACAAAATGAAATGAATTCATAGCATATCTATTTCCTTTTCTATGTATAAGCATCTCACATAGGGGACAAAGCCACCACCAAATTGACCAGTTCAAGATACTCTGTACAAAAGGCATATAACAAACCCTAGAACCCTTTCATGATATCAAATCCTACCATCTTTTTCTTCTTAATATCACAACATGAAATCTAAAACACAAACCCTTTTCAAAGATCTATGATTTCGTTTCGACAATGTCCCTGTTGAAAAGTGAACTTGCTCTGTTGTTGACCATCCTTTGATTTATCTGAAGCTGAGGCCAACCATTCAAGCATATTGATAACCATTGGTGTATCATCTAGATAGTACTTGGCCTTGCTCGGTTTCTGACCCACTGTGCACGCAAAGACCTCTGCAAAAGGGATTGGGGAAACATCCTGGTGCTTCACTATGCTATCAAACATGTCTTCATCGGACCTGTCATCACCAATGCACAACAGAAAGTCTGGTCTCTTCCCTTTACTGTTCCTAATTGTTGCTATCAGATGCTCCACCACCTTTCCTTTGCTTACTCCCTGAAAGCCATCAGAATAATGATTATGATAATCCCAATTTCGAGCAAACAAAACTCGAGCTGAATCATTTATGTACCTGAGGTTTAACTTCTACGATGTGCTGGCCTCTCTTGACAACAACAGGCTCGTTGGTGAGCACGCTCTCCAGATGATCAAGAAGCTCCTTAGCTTGCCAAGAACCAAACGAAGGGTCAGCTTCTTGGTGGTGCCACACCATTGCACTCTCTTTCTCCTCTATGAATGATCCATCAGTCGCTTCTGTGTAGTGATTCATCACCGGTTTAGCTATCTTCTTCCAGCCTAAATCCGTGGGCAATACACTTGTCTCCCATGGGGAATTGCAGTTCCATCTGTGAGAGAACAGAATCGAAGAGAGTACAAAAGTATTAGCTTTACAAAAATGAGAGAAAAATGGCGAATGAAAGGATATAGAAGTACCTAGTGAAATAACCATGCTCAGCTGAGATACCGAGATTTGAGCAAGAACCAAACCATTTGCTAAGAGGGTCCTTACCTCGACCACTGACAATAAAGACTAAATTGTTGGGGTCGTCACACAAACGGTTGAGAAGGGAGAGGAGAGCATCATCTGGCTTTTTATCCAAAGTATCCTGATCCATCATTGTTCCATCATAATCCAATAGGATCAACCTGCAGCTTGTTCTCTTATACGCAGGGACTATTGTTTCAACACCGAGTTTCCTGAAGTTCGGGTCTAACGCAACAACCCTGAACCCAAGACCCAATCCAACTCCCCAGAATCTCTTGTTGTAATGATCTTTGCACGCCCTCTGAAGATCCTGGTCATAACTCCGCGACCAGTAGGCCACGTCGTGAGAGCTAATGTACTTGTGATGCTTCTGGTGGCGCAAGTTTTTCTCTCTATCCGACATTGTGATGGCAGAGCTCATCGCATCAGTGACTGCATCAATGTTCCATGGATTAACACGTATCGCCCCACTCAGAGATGGAGAGCAACCTATGAACTCAGAAACAATAATGACACTCTTCCTAACATCATCAGGACCAAAACCTAATGCTTCATCCAAAACAGGGCTCCCTTGTCTAGTCACTGTGTACTTGTAAGGCACCAAATTCATCCCGTCTCTCACAGCATTCACCACAACACACTCCGAGATAGCGTAGTAAGCTACTTTATCCAAAGTACTAACAGGTCCATTCACAAACACAATAGGCTTATAACCACCAGGTCTCCCAAACTTATTATTGACCTCATCAGCAATCAAGTGTATCTGTGTCTCCACATCTTGAACATCCTTACCTGAACTCCGAGCAGGATTAGTAATCTGCACGAGAACTACTTTGCCACGAAGCTCCTTGTTCTGTTCAAGAAGCTGACCCATCGCCCAGAACTTCAAGCTAATACCTTTGAACATGTCCAAATCATCCACACCCAACATGACAATGTTCTCTTTGAACCTTTCTCTCAACCCCTTCACTTTCTCAGCTGTTTCTTCCGCAACCTTAATCGACTCAATCTGCCCCATGTGGATCCCAACAGGCAAAATCTTGATGCTCACCGTTCTTCCAAAGTACTCGAGACCAATGTAGCCTCTTTTCGACTCGTAGTCAAGACCAAGCATCCTACTGCAACAAGACAAGAAATGCCTAGCGTAATCGAAAGTGTGGAACCCTATCAAGTCACAGTTGAGAAACCCTTTGAGAATCTCTTCTCTCACAGGAAGGGTGCGGTAAATCTCCGAGGAAGGAAAGGGGCTGTGAAGGAAAAACCCAAGCTTTATCCGATGAAACCTTTTTCTCAAGAAAGTTGGTAAGATCATGAGATGATAATCGTGAATCCAGACGTAATCCTCATCTGGGTTAAGCACTTCTGAGATCTTATCAGCGAAGATCTTGTTAACCTTGGTGTACGCCTTCCAGTCAGATCGATCGAAGAGAGATCCCTGGGCCTGCGTCATGGGGAGGAGATAGTGAAAGATGGGCCAGAGATAGTGTTTGCAGAAGCCGTGATAATACTTGTTGAGCAAGTCACTTGGTAAGAACGTAGGAACGCACTGAAACTTCTCGAGCAGGTACTGAGAGACGTCTTCTTGCTCGGAGGGTAAAACGTCGGCGTTTAACGACCCGACGTAGACGACTTCCGTCTCCTGAGGAAACCCGTCTTTGAGCTGCAAGTAAAGACTGTCATTGTCGAATTCGAAGCACCACTTGTTCGACGATATGTCTCTGCGAGCACGAAGAGGAAGCTGGTTCGATACCACGATACGCTTCGGCTTTGTGACCCACGCGCCGCCGTTTCCTCCGTTTCCGTCGTCGGTCTCGAGACCCGGAAGCTTCGTGACGGCATTGGGGACCCGATTACCCATGATCTGGTAATCATCGGCCGAGACCAGACTCAGCTGGTCTTTCCATGATTCCGGTGACATATTGACGGAAAAGATTCAAACTTTGGGTAAATCGAAAGCGGATTAATCGAGAATCTTTATGGTTTGTTCCTCCGATTTCACAACGAAGAGGAGAGCGTTCGTATTGTGGAATTTAAGAAGGAAGAAAAAACGGAAATTTTTTCGGTGAGGATAAGAACGAAACGAAAGAGGAAATAAATATATTAAAAACCAGATATTTAAATAATGGACGGTCTAGATGTTCTCGAGATGCAAGTATGAGCCGTTAGATGAGCGCGTGTGTGTGACTCGAACCGACTTCTCTTTTGAAAGAAAGGAAACAAATCTTAACCCTAATTACTGATTAGTTGCTATGAGCTGTTACTTCTTCTATATGGGAAATAAATATTTACAGCTATTATTGTTCCATATATACGTTATTTGTATCAATCTTATTGCTGACGTGGGTTATTGAAGCAAAACGTCTATTTACTTGGGAACATACCTCATTTTTCATAGATGGACAAAACTTGGTCAGTCTTTGAAACCGTAGAATTGAAGGGAATATATATATTTAAAAAATTTGAAGGAAAATTTATGTATTTGTATCGTTATTATTTTATATATTTAAAATCAAACCGGAAGAAAGTAAAACAATTAGATTTTTATATTTCAAGTTGTATTTAACATTTAAAATCTGTTACCCCACAATAGTCTCTCAGCATATTCTAAAATTATTCCAGTGTTCAATAAATAATGTATAGTATAAACAATTATAAAATAAAATACATGTGGAATAAATAGAACAACACGATAGAGCAAAAAATATTTCCAAAAAGAAAAACATGATAAAGCAATATTATAATTTACTCCAGTTAGATGTGGAGTAATTTCATTTCATACGACAACAAACAATTTATATCAATCCAGTGAATTTTATCAGAAGTTAAGCATAACTATAGTTTTTTTAGTTGGATAATGTATTATAAACTCTATCAATAATATCTCAAAACCATTTTCTTTATTTTGATATTTCATATAAATAAAATCAGGGCTAAATCTTTTTTCAAAAAATACTTTACGATAATTTTTTTAAAAATTGTCATAAAATAGTTTCTAAAGAGAAAAAATTAAAATAGATTTTGTTAAATATGTAAATATACATTTATATTTTTAGAATTAATTAATCTAGACTTAGGATTTAAAATTATGTGATGGAGTTTCAAAGATAAATTTAAAATTTTTAAAAGTAAATATTAAAAAATTTAAATAAAATGTTATTTTATTATTTTTTGAGAATTTTTTTGATAACAAAAATTTATAAAATAACACTTAAGAGAATTGTCCCTTTTTGGGATTATGGTGGGTGGATAAAGAAAAGCCACGTGGCCAACATGTAGAAGAAACGTGGCGTGTTAGGGTGGGAAGAGAAGATTGGCAAAAATCACAACGCATGTGCTGCTTTGTTTTCTGACAGATGACGTGGAAGACTTTCGCTATCAACAACAGCTATGTCAGCCAATGCTCGATTGACATGTCATTCATTCCCTCCAGGAACATTTCAAACTTTGTTCTCCGCTTCTCCTCGTTTCAACGGTATAACATCATGGTCGAGTCGTCGACCTCCGTTAGGAACACGTGGCATCATCTTAAAGGAGCATTTATAATGCTTTATATCTATTTTTGTTTTCTATTTTTTCTTCCAACTTTTAACTAACACCTAAAATTATGATCATAGATAGGTTCAAAATAACTTAACAAGATACACTAAATATTTGGTTTAACTAGTATTTACCTTTGATGATATAATACGTGCTCGTGATATAGATAATATTTACTAAAGATAACAATTTCAATTTAAAATTTTAAAGTGTACACCATAGATAGCTTAGAATGTTGGCCATTTGAATTTCATAAATAACTATTTAAAAAGAACATTGGATTTGAGATTGAGATTTAAATAATTGTTTATGTTATCAAAAATAATTTGGGAGGGGAGAGAATTTCAAGTTTACTACATATCAATTCTAAGAAATTATTTTATTTAATAAATTTTAAATTCATTTTTATTTTAGTTAATTTTATTATATAATGTATAATAATATAACCTAAAATGAATTAAATTATTTAGTTATGGTATCAATAAAATTAACGATTTAACTTTAACGTGAGAGTTCATATGTGAAAAATCATTTTACAAAGAATAGTATTGATTTCATCTAGAAGAAGAATATAGATACACAATAACCATTTTTACGAATATATTCAATCTCATGCTATGCAGTCATAAAAGGATATTATTTATAACTTTTAGTATATATCATGGTAAAACCAAATTTAAGGAAGATAACAATACATATATAAAAAATTAACATATGAAATGAAAATAAAATTTTTGAATAATAATTATATTAAATAGGAAAAATTTCTTAAAAACAAACGAACTAATTTTGATTTGTTATAAAAATATATGAACTATTAAGACTTCCCAATTAATACACAGATTAATTTTGATTGTCTTATAAATACATAAAATTTTGAAATTTGGAGGTTTCACATTTCAATTTTATCGATGTCAATTATGTTTAAGGGAGTGTTAAGACACCATTAATATTTAAGTGAAAAAAATTCCATAAAAATATAGAAATTAATTTTGATTTGTTAAAAATACACGAACTATTAAGGCTTCCTAATTAATACACAGACTAATTTTAGTTACCCTATAAATACATAAACTTTTGAAATTCAGAGATTTTACACCTCTTTTTTGTTGTAATTTTGCTTGTTGGTTGGACATTTGTAATATTCTTTTTCGTCTGTTATACATCTCAAGATTTTTAGGGAACCTTTTTTATTAGTCACATTTTCTTACTACTCTAAAGAATATTCTTTTTGACCCGGTATTTCTAGTCGTGATCAAACTAGTCTCCGGGGTGACTAGTCTAAAACTACCGAGTAAAAAGAGATATTTTTCTGGGAAAATACGACTAAAAACAGTTTCCCAAAGATTTCGGGATATTTAACAGTCGAAAGAGAAGATCACAGAGACTCAACCAACAAGCACGATTACAACCAGAACGAGGTGTAAAATCTTTAAATTTCAAAAGTTTATATAGTTATAGGGTAACTAAATTTAGTTTGTGTATTAATTGGAAAGCCTTAATAGTTTGGATATTTATTAACAAATCAAAATTAGTTTGTGTATTTTTATGGAGTTTTCTCAATTAAATATGGCATTTTAACACTCTGATAAATAGAGTTGACGTCGTTAAAATCGAAATGTAAAATCTATGAATTTCAAAAGTTCATGTAAATATAAAATAACTAAAATTAATTTGTGTATTAATTAAGAAATTTTAATAATTCGTGTATTTTTTTAACAAATTAAAATTAGTTTATGTATTTTTAAGGAATTTTCCTTATTAAATAATAAAGTTTTAAAATAAGTAACATTCTTAGAGCAATCGTCTTCCGTTGCATTTAAAGCATTGAAGAAAATAATGATGTTACTATAAGGAACTTGCTGCTGTTTCATATGCAAAGTGAAAGCGATACCTTTTTGTGTATATATTTTTATATATCAAACAGAAAACAATATAGTATAGAAATTTCCATAAAAATAAAAAGAAACTTTAGACAAGAAAATTACAAAATAATTTGGGTGATCAGTATTTTCCATGGTAGCTTCAACAATATCATAACATGGGAACTTTTTTAAATCAAAGAATCTTTAAAGACTGAAGATGAAATGAGGATTTGTCTTAGCAAAAAAAAAGATGAAATGAGTGGCTTAATGGTGTTGAGGATTTGTTTTAAATTTCAAGGACAAGATAAGGGCGTGGGAAAGAAAAAAAATACTAAAAAGAAAAGAAGAGGACTTATCCAAATCCCAGAAAACCATTGTCCTAACTGTGGGACCCGATCTGATAAGCCACGTTGTCTGAAAGATTTTCTTGGGCCCCACTTTATCTATAGCCTCTTGAGGAGAATTATTTAATATTCTCTTTTTTTTTTACTTTTGTTTATTTTTGAATATTCTTTCTCCTTTTTTTGACTCTTCTCTTCATTTTAAAATATGGCAATTCTTGTTTTTGTTAGTTCCGTAGAAACATGTTAGCAAGCAATTGACCATAGCCGCCGGATTTGTAGTCTTTCAGAACTTTTTGCATGCCAAGTTCGGTAGATATCACTCTGAAATTATGGGCCCCTTTATATGCTTACGTGACAGTCGTGTATAAATGACGACAAAAAATTGTAACTAAAACTATCTTAGTAAACTATGATTATATTATAAATCTTAGAAATTATATAAATTAGATAAATCATGAAGCTACTACTAAAAATTTATAATTAAGTAATAATTCGCTCTGTGCACAAAATGAGATAATTTTTTTTAAAAAATTATTAAATAAATGTTAGTTTTTAAAGAATATTTATAAAATGATAAAAGATATTTAAATATATAAATTTGATCAAATTTAAAATTTAAAATATTTAATTATATCAATTGAAATGTTATTCATATTTCTAAAATTTTAAAATAAAATACTTTTATATTTATATAGTATATAATTTAACTGAAACTCAATATACATATATATATATATATATATATTAAATGAAATTTGCTACTTAGATAGTTATATGATATTTTGTATTGTATTATGCAATTGTAAACCATTGTTTTTATAATGTGATATTTTTAACAGTTTAGTAATTTATAGTAGCTTTTAAAAAATTCAAAATAAAATATATACAAAAAATAATTTTTTATTATATAATTAATGTGATTGTTTTGATTTATTTAATAATATAAAATTTAACAAAAATATAGTAGATACATAAAATATTACCAAATTTTTATTATTCAAAATTACTAACTGTCAAATATTTTTAATTACATTATGTTTCGTATTTTTTTATTTTCATAGTTACTAATTAATTTTATTATTTTTATTATATTATATTATATTTTTATGTACTTATTTTCTAATGATTTTAAAAATCATTATAGTGATAACACATGTTATAGCTCATAAGTTATAATGCTTCTCAAATAATATATAAGGAATATCAGTTTCCTTGAATAGGAAGTTAGTAAAAACAGAAATAAATTTAAAATTAATAAGTAAATAATATAAGAAAAACGGTTAACCAATGCTTAGTGTTTTAATTTTAAATTTTATATGAAAAATTAATATACATAACAACAAGACTAGTTAATCCATTTAAATTTAAAAATAAGGCATAAACTAAATGTAAAAATTAGTATATATAATTTTACTTGAAAACTAATAAATATTAAACTTATTAGGAATATAACTAAACGACTCCATCTTTCTTATGTTGTATGATATTTTACCTTAATACACATATATTAATAAATCCATTTTAAGGATAATATAATTTAAAATTAATTTATGTAGTTATAAACAAATTAGTAAAAATATAACTAATTACACAATTTTAATAAAACTAAATTTATCTAATATGTGAAAATGTCTTATATTATGAAGCACAAAAAAAATTAAAAGATTATACTACTGAAATTGAGATAAGAATAAATAAGCAAACGATGACAAGAAAAATAAACATACATATTTTTTATATGTACATTAATCTTTAAATATAGAAAGAGTATATGTAACGCTTATAACCATTAACGGTTGATGGGTCTCCCAAACCCATTAACGGTTGATGGGTCTCCCAAACCCATTCACTTGATTGATGGATCTCATTTTATACAATAGTTGGTTAGTTAATTTTGAGAAGTTTGAAAGACTTGTTTACTAATCTTCAATTATTACATGATTTTTTACGTGCTTGACCTCAATAAAAAAGCGTCACGAATCACTTATAGAGATGTTATCCATCATTCCTTTAAAGTTATTTATAGACAAATGACTCAATAAATTAAATGTATGTTGATGATATAGATAATCAAATCAATTATGTTTAAAATTTTCATATAAACTATCATATATTAGAAATTGAGATAACAATTATCTTTATTTACAGAGTGCAACGTCATCATTGCCCACCAAAATCGTCATCTATGTTAGTGTAAGTCTTCATGTTTCTACACTCTTCTACAATTAACTCTGATGCCACTTTATAATCTCCTCGACGACTCACAACTAATGGACTTTTCAAACTCACTCATTTGGCCGTGACTCCATTTAGTGCGACCATCAATGGTTAATTTTGAGAGTCAAAATTTGATATTGAACATACAATCACCACATGATCATTTTCTCGTATTTTAACTTCATTCATAAAATAAAATGAATAATTTTATAATATGTCATTTAACTTTCTGCTACTTTTGTTTAATTAAATTTAATTTTAACTATACAAATAACCAAAAATAAATATGTGTTTGAGACATATATATCCAATTCAGTTTTAAACATTTTCATATAAATCATCATATACCAGATATCTGAATATTACAAGAACTAGAGTTTTTCTCCGCGCTTCGCGCAGATTATTTATTTTGAATTGTTACAATTATATATATTTGTTTCGCCAAACAATTTCAAATTGACCTTCTAAATACAATATATAATCTGATTATAGTTTATATGTGACGGATATAGTTTTAAATGTAAATCTATTATTTAGAAAATAAATTACATTGTATTACCATTTTTTAATTGTTTGCCATTTTTAGAAACAATATTATTTTCTTACAATTAAGATGAATTTAAGATATGATTTTACTGATATATACACCATTATATAATATATTATGTAATGCAAATTAGTTTTAGGTTTTAAACATAAATGAAAAAAGTTGCACTACTAACTCAAAAAAAAAATTACCCAAAACGATAAAGTATTAGTCATAATTGGTATGTTAGCAGTAAACTCAACTAATAACATCACACAAACGAATTATTATAGCAATGAAATATAATTTTGTAATAAAACATATTCAATTTTATTGGTGTTTTTAGTATTATTTCAAAAAAATCTAAAATGTATGAAATTGAATAATTTGAGATTAAATGCTAGACACTTTTAATTAAGAAAATATTATAAACAGAATAGAGAGAAATAATATTATTTAATAAACGATCAATTAAACAAATATAGTACATGTTAGATTTTGACATACGAAATCATAAGTGGCCTTTAACCGTGTTTTTGGTCTCTTGGGCCGTTTTTCTGACTTATATCGTTTTTACGATTTCTCCGAGAAGGGATACATAGACAAACTCATCCCTTTCACTCTTTATATACTAATGTTCACTCCATGTAAATGGTTCAAGATTTTCTAAGAACACATATATAGACAAAGTTACTTTTCGACTGGTTTTGAAACTCTTCCATCTCTTCCAAATTAGTAGCACCTTGACTGAACACACATAAAAAAGCCTTAATTACCAAAAATAATTGTCCCTAGGAGATAAAAGAAAGTATAGACGGAAGAACATCTTACCGATTTCAGAAGCATGCATTAGTTAACCATTTTGTTTGACACTTTTCAGATTCAGCATTTTTATAATAACCTACAATGTGGAGGACTTTCTTCTCTCAGCCTCTGAAAGCGTCATGCCGTTCATGAATCTCAGCAAGTGTATCCAATATTGATTATATGTGCATGCACGGTGGAAGAAAAAAAAACTAATTTGAGATACATGTAACAATTGTTTCTTGCACTAAACACTAACATGCCCTCTTCCTTGCTCCATTGACTCCTTTCTAAAAAATATGCTCATTGTCTCCAGTTTCAATCAATATATCCACTGCCTGCACACAGTAAAGGATCGTCATGAACCCATTACTAACACTGATTCAACAGGTTTAACTGAGAAAAGTAGAGTTTTAAATCTGTGCCTCTTCATCATCTTGTTGACCAGTAACTACCATTGTCAAGAAGCATAACATCACCCAAAATAATCAAAAAGTATATATCAGAGATCATTACTGGGAATAGTTGAATCGTTAGACAGATTCCAAGTCAAAACTTATAAACACATGTCTTCTCTTTATCCTTGTTGAATGTTATGTCTCAAGAGTCTGCAATGAACACATTTAAAAAAAATTAGGATAACTTTCTTAGAGGTTTTTGCTTTCAAAATTTGTAGAACTACTACTTGGAATCAAGAGATTAGAAAACATCACTTGGTTGCCTAAACTCCCTCAAATGACTTTTTTCCCAAAATTTAAATCTTAAGTAGAAACCATGTAGAAACACTATTAGTAACTGGAATTACTTCTTATTGAGCAACAATTTATGTTAAGGAAGCTCATCTCATATTAGTGGGAAATTTAACTTGAAATCTAAAATGTTGCTATAAAGTTGAAAACTATTGGAAGAGGAGGATAAATGTTGACCGCAAATATATTTGGTGTTGATTGCTGTCACTAAAAGCAAGACATGAATATCGATACTTTCACTAAATTTTCTATAGAGTTTTTTCGTAGCATGATTCCATAATACATTCATAGCAGGCTCCTTGCATATGGTCATTGAAAGTAGGATGAAAGCAATTGGTTATACAGGTGAAGGTTTGTATTACTATCAACTCGAAAATGTTCACTCTTTAGGTTGAAGGTGAACCAACACTCTCTGAGTGGTTGCTACTCCTCCGAAAAGGACGGGCGGTTGGTGACAGACTGACCATTAAAAACCTGGACAACATCTGAAATTTTGGATGCAAAATATGTCAATGTAGAGAGTTTAGAGCCTTATTAAAGTTTCAAATAAAAAAACATGTAAAACAGACCGAATATTCAGGTTACCATAAAGACCACCTTTGAACCCACAATGGGCTTCAAAGTCTTCGAATAACTGGAATGTGAGTTTTTCTTCATCTTAATCTCAAACAGCTTCTTCTCCATCGGTTTGAGAACATCTCCTACCTTTCCATGTAACTTAAAACCCTTTGAATGACTTTTGGCTTCACCACACTGGAACACTAACCCTACAATTCTCCTCTAATAACTTCATAAAATTCGCTTCCACTTTCTCGGGGGCCTTCCCTTCTCATTTAAAAACCCTAACCATGGTCGCCAACTTAATATTGGAATGAAGCTTAATCCCACTCTTCTTCAACATCAAAAATTTCTTTATCCAGTGAGCTTGATTCTACCTATCAAAAAAAAGAGTGGGAGTTAAAACACTCAACTGCGTCTTCTTCTTTTTCTTCAGTCAACCAAATGAACCTTCACGGCAATCATTAGTTACATGGAAAAGAATTATTACATATTAGCGTAGATGCACCGTTGAATAGAAACACAAACAATAAAAAGGTCGAAAGAACTTGCATAAAAGATATTTTTGCAGAAGTCTCATCTCTATTGATTGAAGCCGAGCATTAGTTGTAACCCAATTGGTACGCGTAGGTTTTTAGAAAATATGTCACTTTGCATCTATTTTGTAGAGTAAAAAAGGGGAAGTCGAAGAAAAATCGATGATTTCTGTATGAAGAAAGCAATAATGGGTGAAATTAATGGAATAAGAACTTAGAAAATAAGAAGTTGGGTATAGAAACCGAAAAGACGGATGAAGGAAACCATCGTTAAGTAATATTTTTTTGCTTAAATGATATGACATCTACGTACATTTTGATTGGTTTGAATTTCCATACTGATGTGGCATAGCTAAAATTTAAAGATATTCAACTTTTAGTATTAGAAGATCACTACTTTGATTTTTTTTTTTCACCAACGCGTGTGAGGTCCTTACAAATTAGAGGGTGCAAACAAAAAAAATAAAATTAAATACATTAGCAATATATATCGTTTGCAGGTAATGGTAGAGCTATGCGATACTTCTAGTAAAATTGGTCCAGCAAGTTAGATAAGTTAAATAAGAATGAAGTTAGAATCAGTATTATATATGTCTAAGATTACTAACTTATAAATGTTTACGAAATCGCTTGACGATAACTAAACACTTTATATAGAATTACGACTAAGTGTATTATTTGGAATTTAGATAAATTTAGACATTAATGAACATTGATTTTAGAAAAAATGAATATTGATATATTTTATACTTATATTATTTTTTTAGTTTATGTGTCAAATTATAAAATTACTTTGATAAAATTTTAAACTTAGATGTACAAAAAGAACTTAGACCAATTTATGAATTTTTATTACAACATTACTTGATTAAAAAAAATTACACCAATTTTAACTGATTTAAAATGATTTTAAACTGATTTGAATTACGTAAAATCAGGTTTTAAGAAAAAAAAAACTCGGTTGTAACCATTTTTTTGCTAGACGCCACTTAAACCAACTTTTTGAACATTGGTATTTATTCACGAGTACCTCTATTATTATTTTCTGTATCAATGAGATATTCACGCGAGGAGGAAGATCAAAACACGTAATTAGGAAGAGAATTCTAAATGATAAAAATGATAAAAGACGTGTCAATTGATACCACCAATAGACTCGGGGGTTGCAAAACCATTTATTAAGTTTCATTTATCCACTAACTGGTGAGTCCATCTGTTCTGGTCAGCCAATCGTGATACATTTTTTGCCAACCCCATTGACAAATTATTAAAGTTTGAACAAAGATATTTTATAGTTGTTGACAAAAACAAAGGGAAGATTTTGATTTGTGTGTTATCATATCCCGTTGTTTATACGATTAACTTTTCTATAATGGGATTAGTTGTACGTACGCACATTCCATTCTATAATATATAGAACCAAAGTAACGTACATGAATCCAAGAATTATTGACATGGTGTGTTTTATTATTCTAACATAGTATAAATATTTTAAACAAACTATCAAATTAACTTTAATCTTAACACACAAATAATATTTTTACCAAAAGAGATCAAATATAATATTTAGAGATCAAATCCACAAATAGCAATAACACACAATATATTTTTTATTTTTAAGTACTAAGCTAGGTGAATATATATATTAGTGGTGAACAATTAATTAAGAAAATATTCCTTATCAAGAAGTAAAGATGCAATATGAAAATATGATAATAATGAAAATATGAAAATATGATAATAATGAAAATATGGAAATATGCTAATAAACTAGCTAGACGTGAATGTAAATATGCTAGATCTAGGGTTTCAAGCTTATTGGATTATAGGGAATAGAAAGCACGAAAATGTAAATATTCTAGAATTCAAATATTAACTATTCAGACCCTTTTAACTCTAACTCTCGTATGCGAGCAAAAGAAAAGACCACTGATCGACGGCTAAAGCCTGATGTCGATCGACAGTGAAATCAGAAGAAAGTGTGAACGATTTGATAAGTCCACCAAACTTATTAGACCAGCTCTCGTATGTGCCTAATTCAATGGAGTCTATTCTGACGCAAAACCTACTTTCATAGTCGTCCATGTCTTACTTTCGAGATCCTATTTAGCTACTCTAGAATGCAAGCATGAAGCACAACTCAATTGATGAATATTAACTTAAGCTAGCAATCATACTTTGGGTTAATCCATGATTTCTATCATTCAACCCTAAATCTAGTTGATAACTACTCATACATTATTAAAGAACGAACAATAATATGAATATAATGCATAGATAAAATATTGGGGTTCCAATACAAATCTCCCTAAGGAGTTATGAATCTTCTCCCCTAAAAAACCTAAAACTATAATAAAAACTAAAAATCTTTGTACATAAAACTCTTCACTCCATGTACTCTGGCACTCTAGTAATACATAAGGCATAAATATAAAAACCCTAAAACTTGGGTTAAAACTCGTAGAGAGCATTTTCGTCATTTGTCTCTAACTTGGGATTTGAATCGGCTATCTTCGATTTGGACGTCGATCGATGGCAAGTGTGCATCATCGATCGATGGCAAGTGTGCAACATCGATTGACCTTTGTTTTTTAACATCGGTCGATGCCAAGGTTTCGTCGTCGATCAACGACTGTTTTGTACTTCGACTCCTTAAATGATCAGCTACAAATTCTTCTCCTTTAAATGCTCCAAAAGCTCCTAGTTTCTCCAAAACATTTTTGGACCTGTTAATACTCAAAAATATAGCATAGACACACATAATAGACCCTAAATAGAGCCTATAACATGGTCTAAAACTGGTAATAAATAGGCTATATCAACTCCCTCAGACTTAATCTTTTGCTTGTCCTCAAACAAACCAAACCTGTGAAAGAGCTTTTGAAAAGCGGAGACTCACGTAATGTCTAAGTACAATTGTCACCCTACTTTGTTGCAACCACATCCTATCAAGTCAATCACAGAGAAACTTTATATACCATGTCCTAGTATAACAACTAGATCCATTCTACCAACAACTTAGCAAATACTGGTCTAACTCACCCCTCTATTGATTTCATTTCTTTGCATAAAATAAAAATGTAGGCTTTACCTTGTGAGTATCGATCAAAGGACACATGAACTCTTACCTCTGCAAGTATCTGAACAACGAGGCAAAAAGTCTTCTCTGGTTCCTTTCTTCCCCATTTTCTCTTTGAATCTTTTTAGATCTCAAACTTAATGGACAATGATGCTGCTACAGTCCATTTTGCCATCTCATTTTTGATTTTCTTCTTCTTTTCCTTATTACTTTTTTCTTTTGCTTTTTGGGTAAAATTGTAGACGAATAGTGGGGTCATCGGTAATGTACGTACCCCTCGCTTCCAACAATGTTCGACCGTTCCTCCGGATTAGAATAGTGGGTTCATTGGTAATGTACCTACCCCTCTACATCTCGGGAAGTCATCTCAATCTTTTAAGCTTTTAGAACTACAAGAATACAAGGCCTTAACGACTACAAATTAGTAGTTAGTTGGTCGTAATAAGGGTATAACGACCAATTAACTTCCAAAACAGATTAGTCGTTATTCGCTGGTCGTAAATCCTTATTAGACTCACATTAGTCGTAAAATTACGACCAGCTCTATTGGTTGTACCTTAGTCGTTATGTTACGACTACATAAGCTGGTCGTAAATGAGTCAAAATATTACGACTAGCACCCTTAGTCGTATATGAACCGTAAAATACTTAGTCGTAATAGTGACGTAAATTACGTCTACCTGTTGGTGGTGGATTGGTCGTAAATTTACGACTAAAGAACCTCGACTGTAGAGGTAAACTGGTTGTAAATTAACGACGCCTTTACATCGACAGTAGAGGTACATTGGTCGTAAAATTGAGACTAAATTACGTCTTAGTTATTATATTTACGTATTTTGTATTTTAATTAAAATATTTTTTTAATTTAATTAAAATATTAAAATTGTTTTTTAATTTTTTTTAAATTTGATAAATGTAAAAGAAAATATCTAGTCATCATCCATAAACATATTATATCCATAACACAAAATATTCAAAATAAAAATTAATTAAAACCGAAAAACTAAGCATTAAAGTTTATTTCGTTGAAGAGATCAGAACTACCCTCGTCCACACGTCGCTCTAAATCCGCCTGCTCTTTCGAAGTGGAGCATGGGCTAAAGCTCGGACATAGATCCTGCCACGCATATGCAATTGACGGGTTTACGTTCGAGGTTGTCTCTATCATCAGATCAACCATATTTGCCATAACCTTATATTTGTCCTTGTGGTCGGCTATGACTAGGTTGGCAGCTGCCAAATCCCTCCAAAGAGAGGAATCTTCTTCCATTCTTGCAGCGTGTTCACTTTTCTCCCTCGGGACATCGTTGACAGTTTCGATCCCAACTATACGTCCCCTTCTCTTTGGGACAACCTTCAATTAATGAATGAATATTTATTAATTAGTACATATGTAAAAACTAATTTAAAAATTAAAAAATGTATATAAACATAAATTTAAAAGATCGAATATTTTACCTGCTCAAAATTTTTGTCTTGTTCGATGGTGGATAGCTGGACCAGTGCACCTTCTGGATTTTGTTGCGACAACTGAGTCTAGACCTACTGGATCCAAGCCTCTACATCGTTGTAGATCTTCTCTGCTTGAGGATACGAGAAAGTGCCATCGTAATGCTGGTGTTTCGTCTTGTAAAGTCGGGCCAGAGATGGTGGTGCTCCTTCTTTGTTAACCTATATTAAAAATCAAATTAATTAAACTCACACGTTCAATATTTAATATAAATTAATTAAGAAATATCAAAGACTTACAATCTGTAGTGCGGGTTACCTTTAGCATCACATGTCATCTGGACAGAAGATCACTTGAGAGACCTTTGTACTGACGCATGCAATTATATTTAAAACTAACCGCGAAGCACTTGAACCAAGTGACGCGAACGTGGTTTGGTGTAAGAGACTAGTTCGGATGCGCTTCCCGGAAGTTTGCCCTAATGATATCCCCAACGCTCTGTCCCACACAATTGTCCGTAAAAAACCTATAAAATTTGAAAAATACATATATTTAAACCAATATATATTAATTAATTGTTATATATAAATTAAATAATTAATTAATTCACATATATTTATATATAATTAATTAATTACCAAAATGTGCCGGATGGTCGATCTGGATCGATGATTCGTAAAACTTCTCATCCCGGCATCTGGAGAATGTCTTCCACTGTATATCTTTCATATGGTGCACTCGGTGGCACCATCAAATCTGGATGAACAGCTGAAGGAGCCGGAGCAGCTGCATGAGCCGGAGCAGCTCCAGGAGCCGGAGGCTGCTGTGGAGGCTGGTGTGGAGGCTGCTGTCGAGGCTGGTGTGAAGGCTGGTGTGGAGGCTGTGGGGGAACTTGCTGCGTAGGTTCATCATATTTAAAGTATGCAGCATGTTCATCAAACTGTGGATATTATGGAGCTACAAGAGGGACGTCGTATGCCTGTGGAGGCACATACGAAGGAATTTGGCTCTCCGGGACCGTGTCTTGGCCGAATGATGTGCTGGAGGTAGAAGCATCATGATCTGACTGACCGAAAAAGGTACTCCCGTAAGAGTTTCTAGATGCACGGTTCCTAAGTCTCTTTCTACCGCTAGCCATAGCAATATCGTCAATCTAATTTTTTTTTTTAAACATGGATGGCTATAAAGAATTCAAATTTATTATATAAAATATATAATCTAAATTCTAATTCCATCATAACTACATCCTAATCTAGTTCTAACCTAAACTAATTCCAAACCTAATTTAATCACCTAACTAACCACCTAAAACGAAAAAACAAAACAAACTTGCCTAGAGAGGGATGGGAAGTCGTTGTTAGAGAGAAGTGAATGAGCAACCAAAGTGCTTGAGGAGGTCCGATTATATATAGAGTTTTAGTCTTAGTCGTAATCTAGTCGTAACATTACGACCAATTAGGGACCATGAGTGGTAAACTAGGCGTAATGCTACGAATAAAGAGTGACCATCTGTCTTTAGTACCAATTAGGGACCGATGTTTCTTGCTAGGTTACGACTAACTTGGGACTCGTAGTTGTAAATTATAAGTTAATTTACAACTAATGTGGGACAAAGGTCATTACGACCAACTAGTGACTACCATTGTAATACGAAAAGTTTAGAGAGGTTTATCAAAACTTTTGATAAACCTCTCTTTAACAATTTTTCAAATTTATAAAAAAAACATTTGTTTGATACAAATTTATCTCCCAAAAAAATTATCAGATGCTGGGGATCCAACCGAAAATATTGAAAATTCAGTTTCTTCGAAGGAATCCTCAGGCGTCTGATAGATTTTTCTAGGAGATATTTTTAACAATTAATTTTTTCTTTGATTTGAGAACCAAAATGGGTAGTATTTATAGGAGATTTCGAAAAGTGTTACAACCAATTAGGGTCGATTTTAGCCAAATTGGTCTTGAAATAGTGGTAATATTACGACTAATTCACTTTGAATTTATTGTATAGTTGTAAATGAGTGGTAATTTACAACTAAATAGCTACGAATATGGTACTTAGTCGTAAAGTAGTGGTAAAATTTCGACTAATTAGCCTTTTTTTTCTTTATACCCTAAAATCGAAACACAAACCTCAAACATCTTTAATTACATACACTTCTAAACCCCAAACTACAAATATTTAAAATAAGTTCATAAATTAGCAAACATAATTAATAATAAAACATATTAGTTGTAATGCAATACAATGACTTTAACAACATAATAAAACACAAACGTTATAACATAATCAAACTCGATCACTCGTCATCAGAAACATCATCCAAATCATCATTTTCTTCAAATTCATCTTCGTTGGCTTCGTCGGTTATTGCATCGTCTGGAAGTTCTTCATATCCCCGATTATGTGGATCAACAAGTAAAATATCATCAGTAGCTTGCTCAGGTACTTCTACTTCATTTACGACATCTTCTTGTAAAGGTGATTGTTCATCAGTCAATACTCGGCCCCGAGCTGTAACTTTTATAGCGGCTAACCAAGATATTCCAGATTGTCTGATCCTCGGGAATGGAATGAAAGAAACTTGGTCTACTTGAGAAGCCAATATATAGGGTTCAAATTTGTTGTACCTCTGTGTAGCATTTATATGAACAATACCAAACTTGCTATAACGAACACCTCTATTGATGGTGGGGTCAAACCAGTCACATTTGAAGAGAACGCATTTTAGCTTCATGTCGGGGAACTCCACTTCGATGATCTCTTGTAAGATTCCATAGAAATCTGTTTCACCTTTCACACATACTCCATAGTTCATTGTTGTTCGCCGACTTCCATATTCGTAAGTGTGAAAAGTGTAGTCTCATGTGGAATACATAGATGCTGTCGTGACTTTAGCGACCAGACCTTGTATTAATTCGTGTAACCACTGAGGATAAAATGGATTATCATAATCAACATGGATCATCAACATATATATATATATATATATATATATATATATATATATATATATAACTTCATTAAATATATAATTTAATCTGAAAAATTATATTGTGATGTATACCTGCGTTTTTAACCAATTCACAAAGCGTTGGTCTTTTCTATTGTTGAGATCATTGGTTGATATCCCTGGTATAGCTTCTTCGACTTGGACGACGAAATCAGTGTTTTAAAATAAATAATTAATTTTAATTACTTTTCAAATAACTCAAGCTCCTTACAGTTAAGGAGTATATATGTGTGGGCACTATGAGCGTCTTCTGAACTCGACCACCAAACTTCCTTTAGTTTTCCACCTAGACGTCCAATCTGACATAATATGTCTGGAACATCTTCTACAACATATGTCGACATAACACCACCATCATCATATCTGCTCGTAGTCCTTTTCTGTGTCCGGACTTGTGACCCAAAGTAGTACGACGTGAAGTGAGATGTTTCCGCATTCAAACTCTCAACAACTATTGAACCTTCCACCCTTGCCAGATTTTTTTCTTTCCCTTTCAAATGTTTCATAGCTCGCTCGTAAGGATACATCCATCCATTATGAACAAGTCCACAAAGTAGTGCCTTATGCGGAAGGTGGATAACAAGATGTTCCATGACGTCAAAAAAGGTCGGAGGAAAATTTTTCTCCAAATTGCACATCAAGATCGAGATATTCTCATCAAGTTGTCTGATGACGTCTACAGTTAAGGTGCATGCGTTAAGATCTCTGAAAAAAGCTTTGATGCCTACAAATAATATACAAGCCAACGTAAAAAAACTTTTATAAGTTTTTTCCCAACAAGAAGTAATAATAACTTTAATTATTTGTTACCTGCAAGTGCTTCGTGAACATTTTTGGAAGCAACTCCGCAAATGCAAATGGTAGAAATCGTTGCATAAACACATGACAATCATGACTCTTCATCCTTGAAAACGTTTTCCCTGCTGATCAACATATCTTGATAGATTTGAAAGATATCCATCAGAAAACTTCACATCTGAAGCCACCCACTTGAACAACGCTGCTTTTGCTGCTGCTGACAATCTGAAAATGGGAATCGGAATTTTCCCATCGTTTTTAATATGCAGCTCAATCTTAGAATATAATACATGCAAATCCAACCTCGAGTTCTTTTTATCTTTTGTCTTCCCGGGGACGTTCAACAAGGTATTGATGATGTTGTCAAAGAAATTTTTCTCTATATGCATCACATCAAGATTGTGGTGCAAAAGTAGATCTTTCCAATATGGAAATTCCCAAAATATACTCTTTTTGTGCCAATTATGTTGTGTCCTGTAACCATTAAGCATATTTGCAAGAGTATGCGAGTTACCCCCTTTGGTGACTGTGTCTAGTCCACCATAGTAATCAATATCCTTCTCGATTTCCGCTCTAGATAAATATGGTGGAGCGGTGTCCCGTACAACCCTTTTTGACTGAAACAATTTCTTGTTCTTTCGGTAAGTATGGTTAATGGAAAGAAACCTATGATGACAATCAAACCAAGACGTCTTCCTACCATTCTTCAGTTAAAATGCGTCTGTGCTTCCCATACAATAAGGATAAGATAGCCACCCATGCGTCGTCCAGCCTGACAACATCCCGTATGCAGAAAAGTCACTAATGGTCCACAAAAGAACTGCTCGCAATTGTAAAATTTGTTCTTGTTGAACAATCATATGTTTGCACGCCTGTTGACCATAATTCCTTCATTTCTTCTATCAAAGGCTGTACAAAAACATTCAGGGACCTCTTCGGATGCTTTGGACCAGGTATCAATATACTCATGAGAAGCAATTCTTTTTCCATACACATCTCTGGTGGAAGGTTGTATGGTGTCAAGAAGACTTGCCAAAGCGAGTATTGTCTTCCAGACATTCCAAATGGACTAAAGCCATCTGTGCAGAGCCCAAGATAAACGTTGTGGGGGTTGCTTGAAAAATCAGGGTACACCGAATTCAAGTGTTTCCACGCTTTTGCATCAGAGGGATGATTGATCTCGCCTTCCTTCTGAGTATGTTTCGCATGCCATATCATTGATGCTGCCATCTTCTCAGATTGATATAATCTCTTCATTTTATCCTTAATAGGTAAGTACCACATCCGCTGGTACAACACCCTATTCTGTCCACGTCCTTGCAGTTTATATCGTGGCTTCTTGCAAAATTTACACTCTAATAATTCCACATTGTTTCCCCATTTACATCTCCGAAGGTAACCCAAGACTATGAACCAATTTATGAATCTCATAATAAGATTCAACACACAAATTATCTTTAGGCAAATACTCTTTAAACAACTCAGCCCATGCATCCATACAAAATTTAAGTAAGTTATGATCAATTTTGATATTCATCATCCTAGTTGCCAATGATAATTTAGAAAGACTTTCTCTACAACCTTCATAAATTGGCTCATTAGCTGCTGCTAGCATTTCATAAAATCTTTTTGCATCCAAGTTAAACCCCTCTAAATTTTCTACCTCCTCTATTACTGATGTTGTTTCACGAAATGCATCTGTAACCATATCATGCATCCCATCATGATCTACCATGTGATCCTCTTGATGATAACTTTCAAAAGGCAAATGTGGTTCTTCTCTGTTACGAACATTTTCAACCTGATTACTACCACTAGCTTCATTCCTATTATCACCCTCTCCGTGGTTAAACCAGATATAGTAATGTGGAGTAGATCCTCTATTTACTATATGTTTCCAGACCGTTTCACTAGCAGCAAACTTCATATTGTTGCATTTACGAGAAGGACATAACATTTTACCCGTTTCCTGTGTGAGAGACGTCTGTCCGGCCTGGTACATAATTATTTCTGCTCCGTTGAGAAATTTATTTGTTACTCTTCCCCTAGAATCTTTATGCCCATACATCCAACTCCGAAGCTCATAAATATTTCTAGACATTTTTTACACTTTTTTCGTTTTTTTCTAGTGCATCTTAAGAATGAAGGAGAAGATCATATTTATAGGGAAAATTTCGATTTTGCTAGGTAGCAATATCACAACGAATTTACGTTTGATCATAGCTATACTACCTGCATTTCTCGTAAGTTGGTAGTTAATCAAATTCTAATAATTAGATGTAAGTTTGTCGTACTATTTATGTCTACTTTACGACTATGAGTAAGTGTAGTCGTAAATGAGATGTAATTTTACGTCTACTTTACGACTAACACTTTTAGTAGCAAAATTACGTTCAAATTACGACGAAATCTTTTGTAGTCATAAGTTATATGTAATGTCGACGTTTAATTATGACTTCACATTTGTAGTCGTAAATTGTGGTCGTTAATCTTATGTTCTCTTGTAGTGTAGGTAGATGTTGAAGAGAGAAAGGAACCAAAGGTGCAATGACTTGTACCTACATACTTGCAGAAGGAATCCGATCCAGTAAATACCAAGCCCCAAAGAAAGCAGGTAATGTCAGGATTAGTGTTGGAAATCAGCTTCGGTTCCTTCAACTTTCTAAGCAAGTGTGATATAGTGGCAGGATGATCCACTTTGGTATCTCTAGTAATCTCTGCAAACAACCTTCTAAGAATGATGCTAAAGTATGGTTAGTCAATAATAAATCTTGATCATAGTCCCCTTCTTGACTCAATAAAACTTTTTTGAAAAACTTATATATATAGTAAATAAATCTCAAAATAAATCAAATAGCATTAACGAACCTCCCCCAGACTTAAAGTACACTGTCCCAGTGTAATCCATCCTGGATTGGTTAAGAAAAATTAAATCATAAGTAAATAGCTTAAGTAGAAAACTCGATACCTCTATGTAAGAGAGTGTCGATCGATGGTAGGCGTGAGGGGTCGATCAATGGTCGCGATCCTTTGTCGACTGATGGTGCCTCTATGGTGTCGATCGATGGTGGACTCAAACAGTCTACAAAACAAAGTAAAACTCAAAATAATTAGTAGTATAACTAAAAATGAAATAAAGACTTACTAAATAGTGGGTTGCCTCTCACTCAGCGTTTGGTTTTAGTCTCAAGATCGACGTTGTGAACTTTCTGACTAGTATGGAGGTGGATTAACATTTGGGTAACAAGTGTCTAAAACTTCTTTGCTCTTTTGAAACCATGTACAAATGAAGCTCCTCATTGGCTCATCTTCTCTAGTTTTCTCATTCCTTTTAACCGCTCTAGAAACCTCTACTGAATGCATTCCCTTTTGTAGGTTCTCAATACATCACTGTAGCATTCTAAGTCTCGCAGTTGTAATCTCTGATATATCCTCCAATTGCTAAGAAATATCACCCTTCATCAGACTCTGAGAAAAACCAATCTCATCGAACCTATCTTCCAATTGTATTTCTGCTGCGGTCTTCTGTTTGTTGGCTTCACTGTCGATCGATAACTTGATGTTGCCATCGATCGATGCCAGTTCGTCTGCCCCAATCGCATGCTGTCTTTGAACAATATCCAAATCTTGCTTTATCACATCCATGCGTGTAGTCAAAACGGTGAGGCAATTATCTATAGGATAATAGACATCATCTAGCCTCTTGTAGAAATCATCCAGTGACATCTCTGGAGCTTTATAGATCTCATGCATAGTATCATCAATCTCTGTTCTGCTGTATGTCTTTTGATTCTTCATAAACATAGAGATCTTTGTTGCATGTTCTGGTAAACATATGTAGCTTTGCTTAAACATATTAAATCTCTCTAGAACTGCTCTGATGTCTTCAGCTTGCACATTCATTACTCTTCCGTCTGTAGCTCGTGCATTACCATTCTCATCTCTGTAGATGCCATACTCATCTTTCTTTTCCCCGTGTAAAAGTCTTTTTCCCTTAGAGCATCCGCAACGAGAGTCCTTAAGGGGGAATCCTTAAGGAAAAAATAATTAAATAATCAGTGGACCCCATCAAAAGCTAAGGATTCAATCCTTAAAATTCCTAAATAAGGACTCATTCTTAGTGAGACTCTTGCACTTTTTGCGGGCCCATGTGACACGTGGCGGCCCGCAATTGGTTGGTATTTTTTTATCTGAAAAAGAAAAAAATAATTAAAAAAAAATCTTTCTAAGGACTCCAATGGGTATCACCATTGGAGATGCTCTTAGCATCAAAAGCTCTCGTACCTAGCTCGAAACGATCGCTGGTGGTTTGATCCAATCAATCGATTGTGGAGAAATGTAGGCATTGGAAGGACGAAGTTTGTGTACCTCCAGAAAGGTGCTGTCGATCGATTCACGATGGATGCTCTCGATCGATCTAGGATGATTGGAAGAGTATGGAACATTACGGATCGACTCGTTCTGCTGTTCCTCAATGTCGATCGACGACGTTGTAAGATTCACGTCGATCGATGGCTATGCTGCTGTTTAAATAAATTACACAATCCATTAGCCATAATAAGGGCATCTGCTACATCCTCCTTAGATATATGTAGGATTCTGCCATGAAAAGCCAATATATATATTCTGCTCCAAGTTCGTGTTATGGTTCGTGTATGATGTCGTTCGATGGCCAAATGCCGTTGATCGATGCTCGATTATCCACTGTCGCGTTCATCACCCAGCCAGCGTATTCTGATGCTAGGCCGATATATTCAGTCAACCCTTCCTCTTTTTAATCTTAATTGTATCATTTGTAAGCTTCACCATATCCTCATCATGTCGGACGTGTGTCGATCGATGGTGTATGGTTACCGTCGATCGATGCTCAATAACCAAATTGTTGCCCAAAAAGGTTTCCAGCTTTATTATCCATGGCACGTATTTTCGTTACATCTTTTCTCGTGACATTTAGTAGTCTATAATCCACAACTCTTGCGTGACCATTTGGATCTCTCATGATACCGAACTCATCTGGTTGTAGATAATCATATTCCCTCTCGCATTTTGTAGCTGAATCTAGTTCAGACTCTGATTTTAGATCAATATCGATCGATGGTGTAAGGTTATCGTCGATCGATGTTGATGTCCCGAGTCGATGGGAAATTTGAAAAACACCAGCTTCTTCCATAGCAATACCACGATACTCGATCATCTCTTCTTCTTTGTAATCTTCGTCGTACTCCAGGTAGGCTTGGTTGTAACCACCATCTGCTTGGCAGCTGTTGATCGGTTTTGGAGTAGGGTTGTCGATCGATAACGAAGGGTGGGTGTCGACCGATTGTTGAACTGGAAACGCGTCGATCGATTGTGTGGGCTGGGTATTGATCGATGCTCCATCTTTCGACTCTTCATTGAACTCATAATCGCAGAAGTATGTGGCCACAAGTTTTCATCATTACCCAATTCAATCAAAGTAGCCTTGCTTTTATTCTTGACATGTTCATAGAAAATATTTTGATCAATTAGAGATAGATACAACCTGTTTAATTTCATATCACAGATAGCTCCCATAGTAGCCATGGATGCTCTCCTAAGTATTAGTGAAGAGTTCCAATTTATCGTGATGTCCATCACTTGGAAGTCTACTGGGACTAGGGTGTTGTTAATCTGTATTGGAACATCGTTTACCATCTCTCCTGAGTTCACTTTTGAGCAACCTATAAATGTGAAAAAATCATTGGAGGGTTCCATTTTCAGGTTCAAATCTTTTGCCATAATTTTTGGCATAATGCTCACTGATGATCCAGTATCACAGAGGGTATTGGGATATTAGTTTCCCTTGATGAAGCATAGAACCAAAAACTTCTCAGGATCACTTTTCTTCTTTAGATAAGTCCTCTGTTTCATCTTCTCTTTGAGATGATTGAACATGATCTCTGTATCATCGTCTGTCTCCCTTATTTTCCTGAAAAACATCCACAACATGTGAGTATAATAACCTATATCAAAAGGAGTATCTAAAAGAATTTAGAAAACTCTTTTGACAAAGTTATCCATCTCTTTTTCATTGCCTTCTCTGCGTTGATGTCTTGGGATCTTTTGCTTCCTCTTGGAGTGTCCCTCTTCTCTTTTAAGATCCACGGCTTTAGACGTGTCAATATTCTGTTATGAAACTGTTATGGTTGGATGCACAATCAAATTTGTAGTGATGCTTGGCAGTCGAACTGGCTTTCTCATCTGTCGATAGAGTTTCAGGTCTCATTGTCGATCCATACCTCTATCGCTCTGTCGGTCGATTGTCTCGTGACGGTGTCAATCAACGTTAGCTGATTTACACGAAGCTACTAATACTACATGAATCGTTGTCGATCGATGCTCATTGCTTGGTGTCGATCGACACCATGCGGTGTGTTTTATTGTTCTAGCAGGGTATAAATATCCTAAATAATTAACTATCAAATTATCCCTAATACACACAAACAATACTCTTGCCAAAGAGAGATTATGTGTAGTACTTAGAGATCGAATCCACAGAGCGCAATGACACACAATAGATTTCTTATTTCCAAAGATTAAGCTAGGTGAATATATATACTAGTGGTGAACAATTAATGAAGAAAATATTCGCTATCAAGAAGTAGGGATGCAATATGGAAATATGCTAATAATGCAAATATGGAAATTTGCTAATAAACTAACTAGACGTGAATGTAAATATGTTAGATCTAGGGTTTCAAGATTAATGGATTATAGGAAACATGAAGCACATAAATGTAAATATTCTAAAACTCAAATATTAACTATTTTGACCCTTATAACTCCAACTCTCGTATGCGAGCAAAAGGAAAGACCATCGATCGACGGCTAAGGCTTGATGTCGATCGACGGCTAAGACTTGATGTCGATCGACGGTGAAATCAGAAGGAAGTGTGAACGAGATTTGATAAGTCCACCAAACTTATTAGACCAGTTCTCGCATGCGCCTAACAACCTAGTTCATTGGAGTCTATTCTAACACAAAACCTACTATTGTAGTTGTCAATGTCCTACTTTCGAGATCCTAGTTAGCTACTCTAGAATGCAAGCGTGAAGCACAACTCAATTGATGGATAGTAACTTAACCTAGCAATCATACTTTTGGGCTAATCCATGATTGCTTTCATTCAACCCTAAATCTAGTTGATAACTACTCAGACATAATTAAAGAACGAACAATAATATGAATTTAAAGCATAGATAGAATATTGGGTTCCAATACAAATCTCCCTAAGGAGTTATGAATATTCTCCCCAAAAAACCCTAAAACTATAATAGAAAACTAAAATTCCTTGTACATAAAAATCTGCACTCCATGCCCTCTGGCATTCTGGTAATACATAAGACATAAATATAAAAACCCTAAAACTTAGGTCAAAACTCGTCCAGAGCATTTTTGTCATTTGTCTCTAACTTGGGCTTTGAATCGGTTGTCTGCGATTTGGACGTTGATCGATGGAAAGTGTGCATCATCGATCGACCTTGGTCTTTTAACATTGGTCGACACCAAGGTTGTGTCGTTGATCGATGACTGTCTTGTACTTCAACTTCTGAAATGATCAGCTACAGATTCTTCTCCTCTAAATGCTCCAAATGTTCCAAGTATCTCCATATATCTCCAAAACGTTCATGGACCTGTAAATACTCCAAAAACATAGCCAAGACACACATAATAAACCCTAAATAGAGCCTATAACATGGTCTAAAACTAGTAATAAATATGCTATATCAATTATATCCAGTGACTCTCGAAAGTAAGTGTAATGCCTAGACTGCCAACGGCTAATGGGCCACCCACGCTTTCTCTCAGCCCATGGGTTCCATCCCGTCCGACGACCGTGCATTAGTTTTCCGAGGCTCGAAATCATTTTTTACTGACCCTGCAATCACCACCCGACCTTTTCCCGTGTTTTGGTATCACTTGCACGGTATCGCGAATCACTTCCCGATAGGTCACCCATCCTTTCACTACTCCAGCTTAAGAACGCTTAACCCTGAAGTTCTAAACGGATGTGTGATGGAAAAGGTAAGTCAAATTTGGTGACATAGGTAGCCAAATCAATTATATTAAGCCTTTTTCATATATCACAACTCGGGATGTTACAATTCACCCCTCTCAAAGAACGCAACGTCCTCGTTGCGCCCCACGACAGGTCTCAAGACGCCACTTGGGTCAGAACCGAGATGGTTAACCAGCTCTGATACCACTTGTAACGCCAAGACCGCCCACAGCTAATGGGCCACCCACGCTTGCTCTCTCGGACCGTGGGTCCCATCCCGTCCGACGGCCGTGCGTCAATTTTTCTGAGGCTCGAAATCATTGTTTACTGACCCTGCAATCACCACCCGAACTTTTTCTGTGTTTTGGTCTCACTTGCACAGTATCGCGAATCACTTCCGATAGGTCACCCATACTTTCACTACTCCAGCCCAAGCACACTTAACTCTGGAGTTCTAAACGGATGTGCGAAGAAAAAGGTAAGTCAACTTTGATGACATAAGTAACTAAATCAATTCTCTTAAGCCTTTTTCATATATCACAACTCGGGATGTTACGGTAAGTTTGACAATGTTTATTTTAATCCAACATTTAGCTCATTTGCTATTAATATTAATCCAATGAGTTGATCCATTTTTATTTTAAAATGAAATAACTGCACAATAGAATTAAGTTTTACTATAGTTTTATTTTATGTTTTACTTCAAAATAGAATAATGAGTAGAACATAGCATTTACTGAGTTAAAATGAAGTAATGTTAGGATTTTTATTTTACTTTAAAATAGCGCTCCAAAAAAATGGAGCGAAACTGCAAATGTCATATCTGTAATCTCTATTGATAACGGATTGTTATTAAGTTTTTACTGTTTTAGTTTATCACCGGCTACTATGAATTGAATGTTTACTGACCGTATGATTATAAAAAGTGGTTAATGTTACATTAAAACTAGTTTGAGATACAAATCTTGAAAAAACTTTATTTGGTCGCGGCATATTATAGGTTTATAAGGTAGAACGCACAAGACGTGTAACGGCTCCGTCGCCGAAGATCTTAGTTTCAACTCTAATACACTCAATGTTCAAGAAATCAATAGGCATTAACTAAGCGTTTTGTAAAAAACTAGCGACTAAACGGATTATTTGGGTCTGAGCGAAGCCTAAGCGTTAATGAAGTATTGATTTGTTATATATATTTTACATTTGTATTATATACTTTAGTTTTAGTATTAATTATATATTTATTTTGATGAATTATGAAAATTAAATATACAAAACACAAGGAATTAAACAAATTTTTCGATTTGTACTAACATTATTGTTCAATCTAACAAATTTAGACTAATTTAAATCGATATAAACCGATTTAAACAGTTTAAACCGAATTAGAATAATTTAAAACAATTTAAATCGTATAAATCGGTTTTTATGAAAATCGTTTTGGCTAGCATCGATTTGCTTCCTATGCGCCATCTAAACCAAATTTTAGAACCTTGAATACACTTCTTTTAGTTCAATACTTACTTTTAATACACTTCTTTTTAGTTCAACACTTAACTTTCACACGAATAAATTAAAAATAACATACTTCAAATTAAAACCGAATAAATAACCACATTCTTAAGTATCTTAAATAAAAACTCTTAAAAATGAAAACCCAAATAGGTGGCACCATCCATAATTCCAACCCATTCACCTCTTCGTACGTACCTGGAAGAAGAAGGGGTAACCAATGAAATTACTCAGTAAGGATATGTCCGAAGAACCGACGAACTCAGCTCTTGAAAAACAAGACAACAAACACAAGCATAAGCTAAAATAATCTATCATGCAACATATATTAATCAACTTAGACCTCTAGAACTAAGCGCTCGCTCATGGTTGTCCGTTACCATCGCGGTATTCCTGCGTGAGCGCCCAAGTCGAACTACGATCCTGAAGTTCCTATGTGACTACCCGCTCGTGGCGTGTTTGCTCAGCTATGCACTGTCCACCCAACAGTCATTATAGTCAATTATTTCTAGGTTTGACATGACTTGATCTTACTGGCACCACCATCCTCATCTCATCACTTATATGACCACATCTGTTCTTGGTGTCAAAACATCACATCATACATCATACCTATCATTCTTACTACACATTTCCACATCCGAATCTTATCATCATTAACTCATTATCACATTCATTCATATCACACACCGGTTTACCATTAAATAACCTAACAAGTCTAGGTGTCTTTTATCATATCAACACAGTCAACTTAGATATAGCAGCTATCATATCAACATCATACAACAACTATACCTAGACGATGTTAGCAAAGGATTATCGCCCAATGGCTTACACGACATGATACAAGTTCTCAAGTGGGTTCTCACCTTAGCTTGGCTTAACGGTATGGATATGGATCTATAAGAAGGAGGAGGACGCAGCCACACAACCACATATCTACACTCTCACACTCAACAGAAGATGGGTAAAAAGATTAGGATCCGATCAATCACACCCAGTGGAAATACGCTGAGAGAAAGAAGGAATGTCGATCAAAGGCTTACCGTAGAGATATGACGAATAACAACGAAGGAGAAAGAAAACCAAAACCAAAGGCAAGGAGGACGCGAGGAGAGAAAGAGAAATGAAAGTGAGGGAGAGAGTGAGAGATCTTGACGGCAAGAGTTTTCAGTCTCTGGGAATCTCTGCAGGACTTCGCTTCGAATTTGTGATAGGGGAGACTCTCTAATTATAAGGGATTTCTTCCATTTGCATGTTTCGAAAACCTGTTGGACCCAAGATATTACATTCCCCCCCCCCGCCCCAATTATATGGGAATTCTCCCTCGAATTCAGTTTAGTGCCTTGTGTCTGTCGTTCGTTCTCAAATATCTTGGGGTGGCTGTCTTTTAACTTGGCCTCGGGTTCCCATACTTCCTATGGACCCCATCCCTTTCCCAATGAACTAACACCATACGTGTCTTTTCCCAATGAACTACCGCTTTTTTTCGGTCTACAAAATCAACATGCATGCTGACCAATGACACATTATGACACACATATACTGATGGCTTTTGAAGAATCAACCTATCCCTCTGATGTCCACGCGCTAAACCGACACATACACACCTTGTGAATTCCGATATCTGTTGTGGAATTCCATCTGACACACCACCACATCCATCCTCTCATCGTTACAGACGACCCATGTACCAACGTCTTTAACTTACGCTCCCAATCACTTCCCTAAAAACGATATCATACTCAAATAACTTGCATCCCCTATGCAATTCCAAATCCTGACAACGCTTGTCTTCATAAGCCTCTTACAGTCATTTACTTCTTTCACCATTTCGTGAATCAGCTTCACATCAAGCAATTCCACTTGATTAGCGGTTTAGTGGATCATCTCTGACTCTAGATCCCGATTCTCCCCCACTTTGGTTCAGCATAAGGGGTTCAACATGGTCTGCCATACAAGATTTGTACAAGAAATCCATATGCTCATGTGGTAGATATTATTTCCTGTGTATTTAACCATTGGTAGGTGCCCTCCCACTTTCTTCTCGTTCGACCCATAATCATGCAACCTAGGATGATCACCATGTCCTTGATGATCGAACAACAAAGCCCCATCATTACAATGTCTCATTTATATTGTGGTACATGTAACCCTTGCAATAATCCACTATGGATTCACAATTAAAATTATATTGACTAACATGCCTCAACTGTGGAGTCCATGTAACAACATTTTTCTCTATCCAAACTCATGGTACTTCCTCTTTAACTCCTAATACATCTTTCCACTGTCTAGATGTATGGAATACTGTGATTGGTGAGTTTGTCCAAGATCTCATCCTTCAGATATCTATCGTCTAGAACACTCACTCTGGACCTGAACAGAAATGTGTAACCAGTTTTCCTAATCAATGCCTCTTGTCCATTGTTGTCTGCTCCCATAGACATGGCACACAAGTGTAACATTCCAAGGTCACCGCATGTTCCGTTGGTGTGTACTATCAACGATATTCCAGAACGAGTTAGTGCCAACACTAGCGTTTGATTCGGGCATTTCTTTAGCTGCTCAAAGCTCTTGATGTAAGTTTTTGTCCATTTTAACTTGACATCCTTCCTTATCAACCATGTTGATGGGGTGGAAACTCTGATAAAAACCTCTGATAATATCATGTCAATGCTTAGAAAACTACAAACCTTAGTAGCATTATTAGTAAATTCCAACCATTGATCACCTCTTTTGTCTTCAAGACGTCGCCCTTACGTCTACTGGGGGTGTCAGATGTTGGAAGTGGGTTACACCCCGTTTCAAACCTGGTCCAAAAATCTAATCCATTATCACTAAGGCATGAAAAAGAAAATGGGCACCCGAAGGTTCAAGGCTCATCCCGAACTCAAGAGACGACCCACACCGAGTTGACATATTCAAACCAGGGCATAATAGAGGTCAATGCATTAAGATGATTGTAAAAGCACATGATACTCGCTGAAGACCATGTCGCTGTTATGGTCTACTTGGTGCACACATATGAAAAGGAAACAAGAACGAAGAAGAAGGGGATCTGAATTCTTCTTAAGAAACCTATACTTCTAATACATTCATATTCTCTTGTTATTAGATATCCTATGTATTTCGTAGTTGTATTCGGCTCACATTATCAATCAAACATACATTTCTTATACATAATAATCATTTTTTACGCTTTTCTTAATTTTATTCTCGTACACGAAAACCCTAACCCCAAATATTAAGTGGATTATGAGATCCAGCATTTGGCGCTAGAAGGAGGGGGGATTCAACATAAAAGCCCTCTTAATAGTTTGACGTGAAACACAAACCGCAATGACTGGAGAAAACACATCTGGTACTACAGGAAGCAACATGAACTTTTACAATCCCTAGGCCGGATCGCAACAGCTTAACCTGGATTGCACACATTTCTTCCAGACCCCACTACTTGATTCAAACGGAAATCTGATCATTCAACAAACTGAAGTGCATTAGTTCTTTCCATATGGACTTCCGCTTATTCTTCCATCCAAAATAACAAAGCTCCCTTCAGCGCCACCAGTCGATAGACGCCCTATATCTCAGTCACCTAATAATTTACAACATGTTCTCTCGGTTTTGCTTTAACATGCATGTAAGCATGATACAACATGAGAGAAATCCCCGAAACATCTAGAGAAAATCAATCATATCCAAGTGGAGTAGCAAGCTCAAATCAACAATCTATTGGCCCTTTCACCAAGGAACGCTGCTTTAGGGAGAGGTACAACGTTAAACGGGAGTCAACAGGACGACTAGCCACCATGGATCAATCCTAGACGATGGAGAGCTCGTAGATATCAAACGAGATTTAGCACATACTGAAGCCGCACTTCGGAAAAAGTAACCCAAATTCCACCGAGCCACTAGCTCAGCTCCTGAATTTGATAATGTCATATAAGAAACGCAGAGGACGCCATTCACAATTCACATCACATCATCCCATTCCCAAATATCAAACTCAAGAATCCCTATACGATGGAAAAACAGACCTCTAGGCTCACATGACTACCTTGTGAATCGCAATGGGGGGGGGGAGGGGGAACTCGCTTCAGCAATGGTGAATGAGATGTTGATTACTACCAGCTCTTCATTGAGGATTTGTCAGGAGAAACTCTTAATTGTGTTCTCGATTGGAGGCGAACACTATCAATAATATCAACCAGATTTCAACGGTTTTAATGAATCACTACTCTTTGTTTGTAGAGAAAGGAGTTTATGAAATCATCTTCTGGCACCGATCTGTGGATGATGTTCCATAAAGATGAAGAGTTGCTTCACTCTTTCATCAAAAGGTTCAAATTCAGCCTCTCTAAGAATGTTCCATGAAGATTTTTAAGAAACCAGTCACACAAGAAGACGCGCTCCACCGAGTTTCGAGATTAATGGAAATGGAAGAAGAAAAGAAAATGCTTTCTAAAAAACACACCAGCACCAAAGTCTAAAAAAAGCACACAAAGAAAGCAAAGATCGATGAGGAGGATCAAGAAGAGACGAACATTCAAGAGATTGGAGCTGTAAGGTCAGTGAAGGAAGCTAAACCTGTGGCGATAAAAAAAAAACTTCAAAACCGTGATCAGACAAACCAAGGTCCAACACATGGACTAGAGAAGACAATGTGAAAGACAACTCCAACAATTCTGAAATTATCACAACAAAGGAGGACATATCACCCATGAGTGTTCGGATTCCGAAAAATCCTATACTCCAAGTTTCACGATGAAAGATTGGCACAGTTTAAGGAATCTCTCATGGAAAATTATGAAAACACGAGTGCGCCCAAGAGAACCAAGAACACAGACGGACCAGGCACAACGACCTCAAGAAAAATAGTCAATGTGATAATGGGAGGAAATGCCTTCTGTGACGATTGATCAGTATGAGAAAAAGGATAAGGCAAAAGAGTGAACTCCATATCCACATGAACTAGGGAGATGATAAAAGACGAAGAAATCATAGAGTTTATGGAGTAAGAAACCGAGAACTTAGTCTGGCCGCACAATGATGCACTAGTAATAAAAGATAATGCTAGCAGACTGCGAGATAACTAGATCGTTAATTGATACTAGAAGCTCAGTTAACATGATTTACAAAGACACTCTAGATCAAATGAAACTAACCTACCTTTAAATCAAACCATCCAAGAAACCCCTGAAAAGCTTCGACGATTCTTCAAAAAGGCCGTTAAGGGCCATAAAACTTCTGACCTATGTTGACAGCTTCATATTGGATACAAAGTTCACAATCATAGACTCCCCTTATATGTATAACATCATCCTCAGAACACCTTGGATCCATTCTATGCGAGTTTTTCAATCAACCTACCATCAGTGCATCAAGTTTCCAACAGCAGGAGGAATAACAACTATTCACATAAGTCAAAAGATGGCAATATTGTGTTATATTCATGAAAATCGATACGAGAGACCTAACAAAAAAAACTCGAGATTGAAGAAAAAGCAAAGCAGATTAAGCATGAGTAATAAATTGGCAGAATACCCGGAATGAAATGCCAAAAAAACATGGTTCCATGAACCTCATACTTTGTAATAAAGTGAACTACATCAAGGCTTAAAACCTTTCAGGATACGTAGGCAACCTATTTCGAGTACAACTATTAATAAAATAAAATTTCTTTTTGTCATAAAGAGCTCCTTAGCGTTATTTATTGACAAGCTCCTATGCTCTATTTGTTCGACGGGTTCCTATAGTAAACTATTAATTCTACTTGTTCACGAACTCCCATGCTTACTGGGCTCCTTAGCTCCATTCATTCACAAATACCTATACTTACCAATCTCCTCAACTTTATTTACTATACAAGCCCCTTAGCTTAGAGATTGTTAGCTCTTTACATCGACACCCTGGTCAGGCGGTAACTGATTTATTACATGTGCCTTGGTGAAAAGACACCCTCGCCATGAGTAGCATCTTTTGAGATCACTCATCACTCCCCCACATGAGCGTAGTAATGACATAATCCTTATGAAATTCTACAGCATCTGGCTGCATCTAAACTTCCAACTTCTTCCTCTAGTTGCATGTATTGGTAACATCCACTTCCCCACCGAAGGGCTCTATCTACATGTTCCTCATACATGTCATCACTTTCCAATATGATGGTCCTTGCACTTGCGCACACATAAGAAGTGATAGAAGTTGCAGGTTCATAATCACTCCTAGGGAACGTGGCACGGCTCCAACACCGATTGCATCACCAGTCCTTGGTTTCCGACCTTTGTTGGCCTCATGGTACCTCTACAATTCCTCTAGACTCAAAGAATTCAATACAAATTGCACATTCTCAAAAATCACACATTCTGGATTTCCCACCTTTGGTTCTTCCTCAGTACGGTTCTCATTCACACTTGTTGTCATGGTAGTACGAGAGATTCTCTCTGGACTGTATTCGTTGCTTTTACAATTCTGGCCTTCCTTGGGATGATGACTATTGAAAGGATTCAATGATAACCTACTAGAAAAGGAACAAGGAAGTAGTAGGAGCTTTGGTCTTGCTGGTGTCGTAACATTAATATTTTTAGAAGTCCCCATTTATTAAAACGTTTGAAACACTTTGAAATCCGATTGTCAAACACCTATGGTCTACACCTACCCACCTTAACAATACCAGGTGGGTTAAACCCCCGCTCAGATACCAAATTGTAATGGCCCCGTCCCCGAGGATCTTACTTTCAACCTTAACATAATTTCTTTCAGTTTAACATTTCCTTTATTTCAAACAATAAGTCTTACAAAGCAGCATATTTCAAATGAAAACTGAATAAAAAAACAAGAGTCGTACACATCTCAAGTAAAAGCTTTTAAAACCGATAGAACCTCAACATCATTCAACAACTATTCCTAGATGATATTAGCAAAGGACTATTTCCTGTTGGATTACACGACATGAGAGAAGTTCACACCCGGATCCACCTTAGCTTGGCCTAAAGGTTTGGATCTGGAGATAAAAGAAGGAGGAGTATGTAACCACATATGTGCAGTATCACACTCAACAGAAGATAGAAAAAAAAAGAGATTAGGGATCAGATCTGTCACACCCAGTGACAATACACTGAGAGAAAGAAGAAGGAGATGTAGATCAAAGCCTTACCGTACAGATCTTAAGAATAACAACAGAGGAGGAGATAAACCGACAGCAGAAGCTAGGCGAATGCAAGGATAGAGAGAGATGACATCAAGGGAGAGAGAGAGATCTTGGCGACTAGGGCTTTCGATCTTTGGAAATCTCTACAAAGCTTCACTATGGATTTGTGATGGGGAAAAGAAAGGGGGAAACTCTCTATTTATAAATAAAAAGATCTACGGTTTCTTCTAGGCATTTTTAATCCGGATTTCGGTCCTGTTTTTTCGGTTTTCGGGTATTTCGTTTTATAAATATTAGCTACCATATTGAAACCATATCTAATTTGGTTTGTTTCTATACTATCGGTTTTCAGTTTATTTTGTTTTATACCAAAAATCCATGACTACATATATTTTTTATAACAAATTTTAGTTTATATGATTAGAAATCAGATTTATTGAACACACACACACACATATATATATATATATATATATTATATCTTATTCTATATTTTAAATTATATCTGTTTTATTTACCTATGAAAATAAATAAATAAAATATTAATATTATATTTTTATTAAATTAGTATATTTTAGCACAGAGTTATATGAATTAAATAAAAATTATGCTTATTTGATGAAATTGAGAAAAACAAAATAAACTTTTTAGTTAAAAAAATAAAAATGAGTAAAACCATTGTTTAGTTATCAGTATCATATAAATAAAACAAGGTAGTTATATATTGTTAACTTTATTATAAATTTATATATAAGTATAGTAATACATTTTAAGTAACCGGTTTCTTTGGTTTGTTCGGTTGATCAATTAATATATCAAACCATATCCATATACTAAGGTTTATTCGTACTATCAAATCCAAACCACTTTCTCTATTTTTGTTTGGTTCGCTTTTAATTGGTTCGATTTTACCGGATTGAACACCCCTAGTTTATTATGTTGAACCTTTTGCAAACAAAGCAGACCCATGATATTACAAGAGTCATTTACAACTAAATACAAGTGTGTCCCAACTATGAGGTAGAGACAAGGTTTATATGCATGTCCAAGCTAACATTTTTAGTATATATTATATAGAGAAAATTACTTAGACTAACTTTATTTTTTTTGTTAATTACTAGATTAACTCTCTATGATAATTTTATTAGATTATGTGGACAAAGACGAGAAAACCTGTGGTAAGACAAAATATCACAAATTTTCCATTTACATTTTATTTCACTTTATCTATTAAATATTTCAAAACATTAAATCAAAGGTTTACCTACATTAATAAATTAACTTTTAATAAAGTTAAAAAGTTACCTTTTTCTTTGCCATGTGTGTGGACGAGGGTTCCGACCAGTTGCTCTGACGAGTTGCTAATTGATTCGCGTTGCCGACTAACATCGAGTTCGTCATAAAGGGGAGTTCTTTCATGTTACTATGTTTAATAGTTTGACATTGATGCTAGTAATACAGTTTACACAAGGTTCAAAGTGCTGATGAGAGATTCATTGTCGAAGATCATGGATCATTCCATATACAATGAAAATAAAACGCTACCTGCACACCCAACCCAACGTGAATTGTTATCCTCATTGCTATAGTGAATTCTGCAGAGAACCCCAAATTCTAAGCACATGATGCACATATAAGAAAATATCTAACTTCAAACAGGCTGAAGCTGTAAAAACATATTAGGATCAATCGTTGTTGTTCTCTTGTCTACTAGGAACAACGGTAACACCAACACATCACCTGCAATTTCAATAGAGACTTATTAATAACCACTGGTATATGAAGTAATTTCAGATTTAAATGGTTTACTCTGGTTTAACCATTTTGATTAAGCAAAGTTTAAAAACCTGTGGCAAATCTTAAATAAACATGTAGCTTCAGTTTCAGAAAATTCAAATTATAACAAATTTGTGGAGTTGCTAATTGATTCGCGTTGCCTAACATCGAGTTCATCATAAAGGGGAGTTCTTTCATGTTACTATGTTTAATAGTTTGACATTGATGCTAGTAATACAGTTTACACAAGGTTCAAAGTGCTGATGAGAGATTCATTGTCGAAGATCAGGGATCATTCCATATACAATGAAAATAAAACGCTACCTGCACACCCACGGATTTCCCAACGTGACATATAAGAAAACATCTAACTTCAAACAGGCTGAAGCTGTAAAAACATATTAGGATCAATCGTTGTTGTTCTCTTGTCTACTAGGAACAACGGTAACACCAACACATCACCTGCAATTTCAATAGAGACTTATTAATAACCACTGGTATATGAAGTAATTTCAGATTTAAATGGTTTACTCTGGTTTAACCATTTTGGTTAAGCAAAGTTTAAAAACCTGTGGCAAATCTTAAATAAACATGTGGCTTCAGTTTCAGAAAATTCAAATTATAACAAATTTGTGGAGTTGCTAATTGATTCGCGTTGCCTAACATCGAATTCGTCATAAAGGGGAGTTCTTTCATGTTAGTATGTTTAATAGTTTGACATTGATGCTAGTAATACAGTTTACACAAGGCTCAAAGTGCTGATGAGAGATTCATTGTCGAAGATCAGGGATCATTCCACATACAATGAAAATAAAACGCTACCTACACACCCAACCCAACGTGAATTGTTATCCTCATTGCTATAGTGAATTCTGCAGAGAACCCCAAATTCTAAGCACATGATGCACATATAAGAAAACATCTAACTTCAAACAGGCATAAGCTGTAAAAACATATTAGGATCAATCGTTGTTGTTCTCTTGTCTAATAGGAACAACGGTAACACCAACACATCACCTGCAATTTCAATAGAGACTTATTAACAACCACTAGTATATGAAGTAATTTCAGATTTAAATGGTTTACTCTGGTTTAACCATTTTGGTTAAGCAAAGTTTAAAAACCTGTGGCAAATCTTAAATAAACATGTGGCTTCAGTTTCAGAAAATTCAAATTATAACAAATTTGTGGAGTTGCTAATTGATTCGCGTTGCCGACTAACATCGAGTTCGTCATAAAGGGGAGTTCTTTCATGTTACTATGTTTAATAGTTTGACATTGATGCTAGTAATACAGTTTACACAAGGTTCAAAGTGCTGATGAGAGATTCATTGTCGAAGATCATGGATCAATTCTGCAGAGAACCCCAAATTCTAAGCACATGATGCACATATAAGAAAATATCTAACTTCAAACAGGCTGAAGCTGTAAAAACATATTAGGATCAATCGTTGTTGTTCTCTTGTCTACTAGGAACAACGGTAACACCAACACATCACCTGCAATTTCAATAGAGACTTATTAATAACCACTGGTATATGAAGTAATTTCAGATTTAAATGGTTTACTCTGGTTTAACCATTTTGATTAAGCAAAGTTTAAAAACCTGTGGCAAATCTTAAATAAACATGTAGCTTCAGTTTCAGAAAATTCAAATTATAACAAATTTGTGGAGTTGCTAATTGATTCGCGTTGCCTAACATCGAGTTCATCATAAAGGGGAGTTCTTTCATGTTACTATGTTTAATAGTTTGACATTGATGCTAGTAATACAGTTTACACAAGGTTCAAAGTGCTGATGAGAGATTCATTGTCGAAGATCAGGGATCATTCCATATACAATGAAAATAAAACGCTACCTGCACACCCAACCCAACGTGAATTGTTATCCTCATTGCTATAGTGAATTCTGCAGAGAACCCCAAATTCTAAGCACATGATGCACATATAAGAAAACATCTAACTTCAAACAGGCATAAGCTGTAAAAACATATTAGGATCAATCGTTGTTGTTCTCTTGTCTACTAGGAACAACGGTAACACCAACACATCACCTGCAATTTCAATAGAGACTTATTAACAACCACTGGTATATGAAGTAATTTCAGATTTAAATGGTTTACTCTGGTTTAACCATTTTGGTTAAGCAAAGTTTAAAAACCTGTGGCAAATCTTAAATAAACATGTGGCTTCAGTTTCAGAAAATTCAAATTATAACAAATTTGTGATCAAATTTTAAATAAATCTATCAAATATTAACTAAATATGTCAAATTGTAACAAATCTGTGGGCAAAGAATAATAAATTTATCAAATTCTAACTAAATCTGTCAGAATTAAGTAAATTTATGGCTAAAAATTAATAAATCAGTGAAATCAAATTAAATCAGTCAAAAAAGTAAATCTATGGCTAAAGAAAAAATACATCTGTTCAAATTAAGTAAATTTGTGGCAAAAAATAAGTACAAAAATTAAGTCTAATGATTCTTAATTAATCTGCAAAATTTTAATAAATATGTGGTCAAACGTAATAAATTTATTTTAACAAATCTGTGAAATTGTTTTCAAATTTATAAGTTTCAAATAAATCTGTGTTCAAAAAGAATAAATTTAAGTTTATGAATACATAACACGTGGATAAAATAAGTCTGCAATGGTAAAATCGTTAATATTCCAAAAATTCAGTAATAACATTTTTGTAACTAATGTTTTTGTTAACATATCAAATAAAGGTAAAACAGGTATGAAAAACAAACTAATCATTAAAATTAAATTTAGAGTTAAACTAGTAATTAATTAATTAATAAAGGGTAAACTAGTTTTTTTTCCATACTATATAATATATTAGGGCCGATCCGCGCTACGCGCGGGATATCTTATATTTATATTATGAACATTTGCATTTTATTTTGTTTTTTTCTTGACAAAGGGTTATGAAAACTTTTTGATGATTTTTGATTTTTAAATACACGGTTGTTTATTCATATGATATTAATGTCTGTTTAATTTTATTTATAACGTGTGATATTGGCGCAAATATATCCAAATATTCTTTCTACATCAATTTTTCTTTTCTTTTAGTTTTGATGTAGTAATTGTAAATGCTTTTTAAATTGTTTACGTGTTAGAACTGATGTTTGGCTTTTATCATAATTCATGTAACTTTTTTGTTTTATTGCCACATCTTTATTTTGTTCGGGTTAATAGTGTATTACTTTTTGTATATCTTTAAATGCAAATTTCTAAATTTGTATTATCATTTATCTTTATATCTATATCTATAAATTTATAATTTCTCTTTATATCATAATTTCACTTTCTGCAATTTTTGAAGTTTGGGGTCCAAATTAAAGCAATACAAAAATCAGAAGCCATCCGGTAATTGCGAGGAGGTCTGGAGTGTCCATTTGAAAGATTTGGGGTTGATCTGAGAGGACGTTTCTGTAATTCCTAAAGTCCTGGGTCGAATTGAAAGTTAATAAAATTTCAGGGACCACGTGTGAATATAAGTAAAAATCAGCCATTGGAGTTCTGAACTTCTCGATCTGAAGATGGCCGCGATGACGACTCCTGATGGCTATTCTCGAGCTTCCACAGAGGATTATGTCGAGGAAGATGGAGTTTGTGGTGGCCAAGAGATCTCGTGGTGGTGCATTGAGACGACTTGATCTGAAGGCTGATTGCGGTCGAGCTCACTTCAATCCTGACTACGTCTCCTCCCAGTATAATAAGAAAAATGCATTCTACGTATATATCAAAACTCATCCCATTTTGAAGACACAGAAGCAGCCAAGTTAAATAAAATTCACAGTCGAGTAGTCGATCTGGAAAAAGAGTAATTGAAATATACTCACAAATCACAATCATGCATACTCACACAGGGTTCTATATCCATAAGTGTCTGCACTAACGGTTGTATCCTTTAGATGGGGGCCACTAACCTTTTAGGGAGCTAGAGTAATGAAAAGTCAACACGAAAATGTTAGGAAATTATTATGAGTTAAAGATAAATAGATTTTTTTGTAAGGTTCACTAAAAAAAGTTATTTCCCCTCTTCTATTGTTTTCTTTCTTTCTCTTCTTCTCTGTTTATTCTGTTTCTCATCTCATTTCTTTTGTTTTTATCATTTTTCTGTCACAATCCGTTAAGCACATCCATAGGCTTAAGATATCTCTTTTCATTATCTTTTTGTGTTGTTTATTAAGATAAATGAACTAATGAATTTGTTGGAAGAAGACATTTATATTTATAATGGAGGATTAACACAAAGGAATGAATGAAGAGATTCATTGAATGTGAGATCGTGTGAGAAGTAGAGAATATGTATTAATGCGAATATTAATGAAGATGCATGAACCAAGTTAATTTTGGTAAAGGCGCCATATTAAAGAAGTCTATTCAGCTTCCAACTGACATTGATCGGAATCGTTCGTAACTGGTGAAACCGTTGGATTTCTATTGACCGTTGACTGAACGGAAATTATCGCACGATGGCCACTTTCCCTAGGTTTCGTATACAATTTTGTGAAGAAGATCTGAAGATGCATTTGGGTCGTAATAAACACATAAAACCCATCAAACTCAAAAATTAATAAAACATTGAGTTTTAATTGACCATGACACGTGTCGTCACCACAAACTTCGAATTAGTAACATGGAATCTGATGTGGATGACGTAGGACTGAATGAAACACTTCTTTATAATAATAGATGTAACATATAATTAATGAGTTAATACCCAAATAATTTGTTGCATACTAGTATTCATACTGTAACCTATATTTCAGCTAGGTCCAGGTAAGACTACGAATGTATATTCACGTGATCTCTGAACATATAAGCAATCCAACTAGGTAGTTTTGTAGCATTAAATTGTTGATGAAAAATATTTCTTCATATGAAACTGTAGATTCATTTACATTATGTTTTCTTTTTGCGAGATCTTTCCCACTGGAAGTTCGAGGTTTGAGCCCCAAATCTTTTTTGATCAACAACTAGTTTCTGAATTTATCTTTATAAAAACAATTAAATATTTTAGAAACACCCAAGGCCAATGGACATATATAGCCCAATGAAACAATAGCCTCAATTTTTAAAATTTAATTTATATAAACTTTATAAATTACTAAAATAAATTTATAATTTTTTTATCAAAGTATCTATTATATCTAAAATTTGTAAACCTACCCTAAATATACTAAAAAGAATATGCTTTTTACCACCCGGTTCTCTTTTTGGAAATATTTTTACCACCCACTTCATTCTCGTGTGATCAATGCTTTTGTGTTGGAAAGACCATTATACCTTGGTGAAGTATGTCCTTTGGCTATTTTGTTATTTTGTATCTCTAGACATTATTTGTAAAGTAATTTTGACAAATTTCTCTCCATAATTATTTTTACTAAATAAATATGACATGACACACTCAAAAAATGACATGACATATAGCTAAATATGACATGAATGATTATAATTAATGCTGATATATATTTTTGGTAACATTTTTAGAATATGGTAATTAAATATACATATTATCATTAGAGTAAATCTATTAAAATATGACATTAAATAATATAATAATTTTTATTTTTCTGAAATATTATTTATTTTTATAATTATATAATTTTACCATCAAAAAATATTTTCAATTTTTTCAACGATTTGTTAAAAATTATTATTTTTAATTGTAATATCATTAATTTCTTTTATATATCTAAATTTTTTTAGAAATATTAGTTTTATTTTTTGATAACTATACAACTTTTATATCATTTATTTTGTTTATACAAGTTGATTTAATATATTTATCCAAAAGAAATAGATAAAATTTATCTAAGATTATAATTTAAAATAAATACATATCAATTTTTAAATATACAAGAAAATAATTTACTTTAATCTTATATTCAACTAAATTAACATTTACTTTAAAATGTTGATTACAAAATAATAAAATTTTAAAAAGTAATAATAAAATAATTTATATGATTTAAATTTAAATTTTTTATTGCTACATATTGTGCAAGAAAACACCTAATTATATATAAACGTAGCTTTGTAGAAAAGAGGCATGAATGTTTAAGAAATGTCAGCTATATATAGACACAAAGCAGCAACTACAAAAATAAAACATATTACAATGGTACTATTATTCAGAGTTTCAAAGATCCTATAATAATAAACTATTATTCAGAGTTTTTTTTTTGTCACAAAATGTTGGAAATGGATTATATTCCTTGGACAAGGCTCATCAAATACCTAATTGGATGAAGTCACCTAGAGTATGCGCCAACTTGGAGACAGAAAAGGTAAACCTACCGAGTATATAAGAAGAGTCGAGGGTCGAAAGAAGATTTACACAAATACACATGATTGAACACTATAACTAGGGTTTATAAGAGTTATGCTTGTTCTTGATGAATCACTCTTTTCAGATTAAATTCGCTAATCTCCTTTGTAGTCGTTTTTGATCATTCAACAAACATCTTTCAAACAATCCTATCGAATTTGTGTCCACTTCTAATATTGCATAGAATATAGATTCAACAATTGGCTTCATCTGTGGAAAATTTTGAAAGTAACACTCAAAATTTTTACCATGGTCAACGTTCCTACTGACACAGAGACAACCCTGCCAAGAACAAAGATTGCCTCCATAATGCAGATGATAACAAACATGATGGAAAGCTTTGCTAAACAAGACGAAGCTAATAAGGAAAACAATGAACGTCTCGACACAATATATGTCGTCCTCTTGCATCCTAAAGCCAACGAAAGCAAACCAATGCTGACGAGGAGAGTTCTTTTTCCTCCCACAGTTCATGGATCTAATCAGAAAACCAACCGTCAAGGTGCCGATTTGCAGAGCGAAATGCAAGACATCAACTCAAAAATCCATAACATAACAAGCTCGACTCTCAAGATCGAATGCGTGCTCGCTGCAGCCCTAAAGAACCCCTTCACGAAGAAAATTACCGACTTGAAGGTAAATCATATCGATAAATTTTGAATCCCATCCTTCTCGGGAGACTCCAATCCAAGCTATCATGTTACAACGTTCACCATAGCGATGAGACGAGCATGCTTTACCGACGAGGTGAAATATGCCAAATACTGCCAATTGTTTGTTGAAAGTCTCAATGGACCAGCCCTAACTTGATTTTCTTGATTATTTGAGGACTATATTGGATGCTTTCGCAACTTATCGAACTAATTCCTAAAGCTTATAAGATGTTTATCTGGCAGGGAGCTTCCACAACCGACCTATGAAAGATGTAACAATCCATGGAAGAAACACTCAGAGAATTCATGGAAAGATTTAAATCAGTAGTTTCCAGGATGCACATTCCAGAATACACTTCTGTGGAGGCAAGGCGCAACACACTCTTGATCAACTTTAAATTTTGAGATGATCTCTACACCAATAAAACAATAACTTTGCAAGATGCTCTCCATCGCACAAACAATTTTATCAGAATGAAGAAGACAAGCAAGCTTTTTAATTCAAGCACACTGGGATGAAACATGTAGCAAAAAAATCGACAGAGACCTACTAGGAACCAAGGCAGCACTACACCCACACATAGCCAGATACAAAGAAGAGTATTGTCTACTCCGTTGCCGAGAATGGGCAATTCATGAAACTTGAATTTGTTGGATTACTTACCAAAATACTGTGGAATATTTGGGAAAGGGGAGTACATGGAGAGCCAACCCAAGCCTGTGATGGAAGCAAATTTTGAAATTACCATAAAGCAAAAGGGTACGACACCAAGGTATGCAAGCAATTTCACAAGTTTCTAATGGAGGCATTTACCAATGGAAAAGTAATGCCAACCCGCCAAATCAATAACCACGAATAGTAAAAGGAGCTAGAGTAAAAGAAATGACAAGAAGCATCAAAAATCTCAAGACAAGACAAAATTAGAGTGCTCTGTACAGGCAATTCAGGTCCCTTCAAACACCGAGGAACATATAATTTTGATTTCTAAAATGGAGCCATGGAACAAATAAATTTTGATCTCTATAATGGAGAGTTGGAAATAATACAACAAAGGGAACGCAGAGAAGAGAGAGAAAGCTTGAAAGAATAGAAAATGATGAAGAGAGAAGCTCTACTATATTTATATATAAGACGATGCGAAAAAGGAGGGAATATCATCATTAGGTCTCAAACATAATATGGTGGCACAATTCTCGCCATTTCAGGAAAACTGTTTGTCTTTGTAAGGATAAACATTCACCGATTTGCTTATCCTCATAATCCATTTTGAAAAATTCATTGAGATTGGCTTTGCCTTTTACAATGAGCTAGGAGGATTTAATGTTGGAGATGAATTACATCCCCTTAACAAAGCCCATCAAATAAACACAACTCAACCCAATTGGATGAAGTAGGCTAGGGTTTACGCTGACTTGGAGACATAAAAGGTAATCTTACTGAGTTTAAAAAGGGAGGGACAAGGATCAAAAGAAGATATACACAAGTACGCATGATTCATCACTAGAACTAGGGTTTATAGAGTTATGCTTGTTCTTGTTGTATCACTCTTTTCAGATCAAATTCGATAAACACTTTCATAATCATCTTTTGATAATTCAATTAACGTCTTTCAAACAACCTATATCAAATTCGTGTCTACTTTCAATTCTGCAAAGAATTAAAAAAAAAACAACTATATATTTATATACACAATCTCATCAGACTCAACCCCTCTGGTATGTCTGAGTTTCTCCACAGAGCTAGGTGAGGTAGCATCGCTTCAACGAAGATTTCTGAACTTCAAGATTTTCCCCATATCAAGGGAGCAAAATCAGACAACATATGGTTTAGGTATGGTAGCTCGTTCTTTTCATTGTAGTTTAGTTTTTTGTTGGTTATTTTATTTTGGTTTAGATTCTTAAACCACATCTAGTTTTACTAGTAGAATAGCCTTTTGATGTCAAAAAATAATAATAACCATGCAATCACCACAAGACTTTTCCACGTGCTTTGGCCTCACTCGCACGCTATCACAATTCACTTTCTGATAGGTCATCCATCCTTCCACTATCCAACCTAAACACGCTTAACCTGAAGTTCTATATGGATGTGTGACCAGAAAGATAAGTACACTTTAGTGACACAAGTATCCAAATCAATTCTCTTAAGCCTTATAACATATACTACAAATCGGGATGTTACAATTCGTCCCTTCTCAAAGAACTTAACGTCCCCGTTGCGCCCCAAGATCGTTATCCATGTTAGTGTGAGCCCTCACTTGACTCCACACGTTTGGATCTGATACCACTTATAGCGCTTCGAACACCAACGACCAATGTGATTCCCACGCCCGCTCTCGGGCCGTGGGCTCCATCCATGCCATGGGCGATGCATTAATTTTTCGAAGGCTCAGTAGACTTGTTTACTAACCCTGCAATCACCACATGACTTTTCCATGTGCTTTGGCCTCACTCACACAATAGTGAAAATTATTTTCCGATAAGTCACTCATCCTTTCACTATAACTGTCCAAACACACTTAACCCTATAGTTCTATATGGATGTGTGATTAGAAAAGTAAATGCACTTTGGTGATATAGATAGCTAAATTAGTTCTAATCTTTTTAACATATACCACAAACTAGAATGTTATATTATATATATATATATATATTCTCACAAGATTGAAAGTCATTCCAGCAAAGAAAAATAAAAGAATATTTCTTAGATTCACCCCCTAGGATTCACTAACCAATAGTATTTAGTTATTTCAGATTCAATAATTTTTTTTAAAAAGAAACAAAATAATAAGAATTTGTGAAGTTACATTATGTTTATAAAATAAATAAAAAATAGTAATTTTTTTAATATTGTTAACGCCGTTAGCAAAATACTAAAACCTAAATCCTAAACACTAAACCCTGAACCCTTGGGTAAACCTTGAACCCTTGGATAAATCCTATACCCTTAATCTTAACCAAACCTTAAACCCTTAATCCTAACCAAACCCTAAACCCTTAATCCTAACCAAACCCTAAACCTTTAATCTTAAACCCTAAGTCCTATACCCTTGGATAAATCATAAACACTAGGGTTTAAGATTTGCTTAAGGGTTCAGGGTTTACCCGAGGGTTTAGTGTTTAGGATTTAGAGTTTAGGGTTAAGGGTTTAGGTTTTGGTTTAAGATTAAGGGTTTAGTGTTTAGGATTTACCTAAGGGCTCAAGATTTACCCAAGGGTTCAAGATTTACCCAAAAGTTTAGGGTTTAATGTTTACGATTAGGGTATAATATTTTGCTGATGATATTAACAAAATAAAAAAATTCATTTTTGGTAATTACTACTATTTTCTATTTGTTTTAAAATATAATATAATTTAATAAATTCTTATTAGTATTTTTTTTAAATATTAAATTTAAATAAGTAAATACTACCAATGAACCTACAGATTTATCCTACGGGTGAACCTAAGAAAAATTCAATATAAAATAAAAAATAAATCTAGTGAAGGAAGGAACGAGTCATTCTCAACTGTACAAATGGGAAGGATGACTCATTCTGGTAAAAAAATAAATAAATAAAACCTGGTAATGTATACATATATTTTGTTTTGAATTCGACCGAAAGTAACTGAATTTCTACTTTTGAAGAACATTCTCTTCAGTAGAAACTTTCATCTGATTATAAGCCTTTACTAGATGATTATTGATTACGCATGGTAAAATTTATATAATAATAATTATTGAATATTAACTTTGATTGTTCAACTAATATGTCATAAGTACTCAAACGTATAGCCATGAACCACCAAAATAATGTTGATGAGTAGAGTAATGTTTGTTGATATTTTTTAAACCTATTTAATTTATTTTGAGTTTTAATAATATCATCCGGATGTTATAATTCACCATCTCACTTCAATACAAAAAATTATATTTTGAAATGATATAATCAAATAACATTGAGATCCGCATTTGCGCGGGATGCACATTAATTATGTATACAAACTATTTATATATATTATTATTTATTTTGTGTTCATTTACGTATTATGTAATAATAAATATATTAAATAGTTGAGAAGCGAATAACTATTACATATATAATTAAGTTGAAGTAAGCACATAAATAACAACAATCATTATTTTTGTTTACACTATTTTGTTGGTAAAACTCAAAATAGTCATTTATTTATTTTATATTATATAATTGATATTGACATAGATATATAGTATATTGTATATTTTAACATGAGTATTTATTAATTAAGACTTTATACCCATATAATTTTATTAACATTTTTTATATTTGTTGTAAAATTTATTATTTTTATTAATATAAATATTTATTAAATGAGGTTTCTTATTCAATGCAAGTTTTAAAATTAACATGTTTATGTATTTTATATATGATATATTATAATTTAAACCATACCGAAATAAATAAATAAATAAATATATCTATATATATTTATTTAATATGAATATATGTTAAATGAGACATCATATTTATATAATTTTATGATTATTTTGTACCTTGTTATAACAAAAAAATTAAACTATTGATCACAAAAAAATCATTGTGTATTTTTAATAATTTTAGTAATTTATAATTGTTTACAAAATTTAAAATATAGAATATAAGAATTTTTTTATTATATACTTAATGTGATTGTTTAATTTCTTTTAATAATATAAAATTAAACAAAAATGATAGAAGATACAAAAATTATTATCAAATCTTTATTATTCAAAATGATTAACTGACATATATTTGTTAACCATACTATGTAGTACTGTAGTTTTTATTTAAGAAAATAGTTGAGAATATTTTTTATCACTAGTAATATTAATTAATTTGATATGTAATTTAATAAAAAAATATAATATATGTTTAGATGGATCAGCCTATTTTTTTAAAGAATTTTAATAATCATTATAGTAATAACATGTGACTAGCAAAATATGTTTTAATGCTCCAAGACACTTATTATATTTTTTCCACATATTATATCTTATCCTTTGATACCTCAAAATGTCCCATATTCTTTCATGTTTAGATAATGTTATTTTTAATGATCTCTTATTCATTACGAATACGCAATGAAATCCTCTAGAAAATTAGTACACTCGTAGGGTATGAGTGTATGGTCATTTTAGAGTAAACATTAAGGAATAAAATTATTTAACTCTAAGTTCCACTGAAAAGTCAACAATCTAGTAAATATCATTCTTTTGTTTTACTCTAAATACTGCTGACATAGTGACAAAACAGTCTAATTTTCTCTCTTGAATTTGCAAAAGGAATACATTATCGCTTGATTTGATTATCTCTCCTTTTTCACCTTTTCCACGTTACTCTCATTTCACCTTTTTAATTACTCCATTACTCTTATATTTACCAATCACAACTGTGATATTTCCAGTATTGTAGATTTTTCCAAAATAATATTTTCTTGTCACCAAATATAAATACCTATTATTATTACTTTTGGTTAAAGACTTTAAAGCCCTCTAGTGCGAATGTCCTTGGTATTTTATCGTAGTAGTTAGTTTTGTTTTATCTACTTTTTAATCAGTTTTTCTACTATAAGTCTTCTTTATAATTCTATAAAAAATAAAAAAATGTTCAAAAAATATAAATACCTATTTTTTCTAAAAATAAATAACTATATATATATATATGTTAAGTGATTACTGTTTATTGAACGTACAGAATGATTTACATTCTCATTTTATGGGTGAGCAGTTTGCATCAATAACTTTTGTATAGTGGTCCTACAATTTATAGGATCATAAATGTGAGAGCAACTACAGCCGATATTATAGATTCAGTGGGCCGTGTTTGATTGGGTTCTTTTTTTTTTGTCAACATATTTGATTGGGTTCATACACGTTATTATGTGAAACCAAATGTAAGTTTTTTTGTTGACCAAAGATGTCGGTTTTCTAGGGGTTTCTCCTACTTGACTATAATTAATATATTCTAAAAATCAATGTGTGACAATTTCATCATTTCATGTCGGGTAAAATTCAAAGCGGCATCTTAATTTTGCCGTATTGTCTATAGACATTGCATGTGAAATGTTTTCACATTGTTTAGAAAAGTTATTCAAAAGTTTTCTCTCACCGATTTTACACAAATAAAAAATATGATAATCTAATCGAGTAATTATTTGACATATGCAGGGCTGATCCTGAGATTTAAAGAGTTATAAATATTATATACTAAATTCAATAATATTGTTATAATTTATAAATAATTTAATCTGGAATGAAGTTATAAAAACACAATCTATATATAATACTATTACATTTTAAAATCAAAGTGAATGTTTTATTAGCTTTTGTCCAAAATCGGCTTTGGCATATGACAATAATAGCCTCGTTCGTTTCGTGACCTCTGCGTCTAGCGTCAGCGGCAAGAAAAGGTACTGCGACGGAGACAAAAAATAATATAATCAAAAGTTGAGGTGATCGTAAGTGAATTACGGAGACATAAAAGTGAAACGCCGGTGACGCCATTAATTTCAGCGTCTATTTCACTCATTACTACTTGCAGCTGCGACTTGTAAATAAGTTAGAGCTTAACCTTCACCGGTGTTGTGTTGCCGTAATGAAAGGTTAATTTTTGATCGCTGACGCTGCATCCAGCGGTCATGAAACGAACAAGGGTAATATAACAATATATAAGCTCAGACTCATATGAAAGTTTCGACTTTCAACTTAACGTTATAAGATGAGGTTACAAAAATACTTATAAAGCTTTTGGAACCATCTAGATCTTCTTTATCTACACAGCTGTACAGATGATTACTCTTTAATTAAGGATAAGAAGGGATCAAATCTGTTATAGAGGAGCGTCTGATTCTTTGTCGTATAAGCTTTCTCCTTTCCGTACACTCATCTGTATGACAAGGGTGATGAACAATCTTCGTGGGTCGTAGAGCAAACTTTACACTATGGCCTTTATCAACATGAACATCAAGTTTGCTACGTAGATGGAAGAAAGCTCCCTTCGACAATAGTTTGGTAAAGATGTCTGCAAGTTGTAGTGCAGCAGGAATGTGTTATGTTCCCACCAAACCAAGAGCGATTTGTTCTCGTATATATTGGTAATCAGTGTTGAAGTGCTTACTTCGATTATGCAGAGGTGGGTTTGTGCTGAGATACATTGCAGAGAGATTGTCACAAAATAGCTTCAATGATTCCATTTGTACAATACCCAAGTCATGTAGGAGATACGAGATCCATGTGGTTTCCTGAGAAGTTGCAGTAAGAGCCCTATATCCAGCTTCAGTAGAACTCCGAGACACCGCAGGTTGTCTCTTTGTGGACCATGATATCAGATTAGGTCCCAATAGAGTACAGTGCCGGCTTTAGGGGTAGGCAAGTGGGGCACACGCCCAGGGCCCACCACAAAAACAAATAAATTTTATAGTAAAAAAAGGCCCAAATTTTTTATTTCTATTTTTCATTGGGCCCATAATTTTATAATTAATTAATTATTATTGCATATATAATATATTTGTCAAAGATCCAAAAAATATTTGCCAAGGGCCCAATATAAAGTTGAGCCGGGCCTGATAGAGTACAAAACACTATCGTTGATCTTCATAGTACACAATCATCGTTACAGTCAGGGAGAGGAGTGGCCATTGGGTTGCAGTCACACATAGAAGTTTGATGAAGAATTTCTTTGATATATGCTTGTTAATGCATGAAGATACATTCTGCGTGAGATAGCAGCTCAATACTAAGGAAGTACTGAGGTGTTCCAAGGTCTTTCATGGAGAACCGCTGATGGAGAGCTTGAAGGAGAGATTGCAACAGAACATCATCACTTCCTGTAAGAAGAATGTCATCAACATACAAAGGCAGAATCAAGGTCTTGTTCTGATGATGATATGTGAGCGGAGATGGATCCGACTTGCTGCAAGAGAAACCAAAATCAATTAAAGAAATTACTAAAAGTGTCAGACCAGGCTCTAGGCGCCTGCTTAAGTCCTTATAGAGCCTTAGTGAGACAACACACATGGTTTGGTTTCTCAGAGTCAATGAATCCTGGTGGTTGGTACATGTACACATGCTCACTCAGCTCGCCATGTAGGAACACATTTGATAGGCCACTGGTTTGCTGTTGCTATATTCAACATTAACCGATTGTTGCTGTCCTGACCACCGGACTGAAGGTTTCCAAATAATACAGCCCCTCCTCTTGCTCAAATCCTTTGGCTACTAATCTTTCTCTTAACAACCTAACCGTACCATCTGGATTGAGCTTAAATGTAAACACCCATCGACTGCTCAGTATATTCACATCAGGTGTTGGAGGAACCAGAACCCAAGTATGCAGCATGTGTATCTTCTCCATTTCAGTTGAAACACCACCCTTCCAACCTGGGTGCTTCAGTGCTGCTTCAATTGTCTTCGTAATTTCCGTAGAATACCTTGGGGGGCAAGGAGAGCATATCTAGTGTTTGGCTTAAGAATTCCAGCTTTTCGACGAGTCTAGGGTGAAGATTAACGGGTTCTTGTTGATGAACAGCTTCGTGAGGTTCTGGATTATCATTCTCAAGTATTGGCTCAAGTGGAGGAGCAATGTTTTGTTGTTGCATTGTTTTAACTGGAGGCACTATACTTGGAGGAGACATGATACAAGTGACTTGTTCTTGTTTTGTAGCAGATACACTATTGGTTGAATCATTACCAACTGCCAAGCTTTCAACAGAGATGTCTCATAGGGAGGCACCAATGACTGATATTATTGTTTGGACGACAAGCACTCTTCATCAAACACGACATGTGTTGATAAGTAGACCTTCCCTGATGGTGGATACATACACCTATAAGCCTTGTACTGAGAACTATAACCCAAGAAGACACACTGAAGGGACCTTGGTTCCAACTTATGATCAGACAGAGGACGCAAGAAGGGATAGCATGCTGAACCAATCACACGGAAAGCTGAGTAGTCAGGCTTGATTCAAAACAGTTTTTGGAAAGGAATTTGATTCTCCAGAGTAACTGATGGTAATACATTACCAATGTAGTTTGAAGAGAAAAATACATCCACCCAGTAGTGTAAAGGTAGATGACAATGGAACATTGTCGACAAATCTAGTTCTTTTAGATGTCGATGTCTTCTCTCTGCAAGCCCATTCTGTTGGGGTGTATATGGACTGGATATCCTATGTTGAATCCCAGAATCAGCCAGATGCTTCTTCATTTTAACATTTACAAACTCTCCACCACCATTGCTTTGAAGTTGTTTAATCTTCATAGATAGTTTGTTTTCTATTAGCTTTTGAAAGGCAACAAAAACTGAGAAAAACTCTGATTTATTTCTGAGAGGATACGACCATGAGTATCTAGAAAACTCATCTACATAGATAGCATATAATCTAAATCCATGGTTAGATGCAATGGGTGAAGGACCCCAATGATTACAATGGATTCTAGCTAAAGGACTTGAAACTTGAGAATGAGAAGTTAAAAACTGCAAACTACTTGATTTCCTCATCTAGCAAGGCTCACAAATGGTAGACGATCTGCTCTTATTTATGTTGATTCCTTGCTGATGTTTAGAAGTTGAAGAAATCTCTAGTTGTTGTGTCCTAATCTGTGATGCCAAATCGCTTCAGAAGCAGATACATGTTGATTTGAGAGGTGTACCTCAACCTGATCATTCTTCAACATATAGAGGCCCTTATTTGGTGGCCCTTTCGTCACCACTTTATCTTTTCCAGATCAATAACATAAATACTATTAGTGATATGCTCTCAAATTACCCTAGAAAAACTTTATTCTCTCAAATAAGAGGTCGAGTTGTAGTACTTAGAGATCGAATCCATAGGAAGCGTGGGTGCAATAAACTCAATATAGTCGCGATTAAGCTAGGCAAATAGATTAATAAAGCAATAAACAAGGTAGCAGTTGATTGATTGGTTGTTGTAAACAATAATAAGAAATAGCTAGATCTAGGGTCTTAGGCAAG
>CAJHQP010001602.1:0-109425 GCA_905132765.1 Moricandia arvensis
GAGAGCTGAGTTGGGAATGAGAGAAGCCGATCACAAATGAGGCAGTCAAGAGAGCATTTGCTTAAGTCGAAGGATGTGAGCATTTAGCCCGGCCAATCCAAGCTGCTACTGAATGCAAATATAACGGTGGGTTTTGTTATAAACTCTAACTAAATTTTAATACCGCGTACGCACATATATTTATATTTAAGTTTTTAAGTTTTATGAAAAATTGATAAGATATTATTACTATTTGGTGTTTTATATTATGTAACTTAACATGACTTGTTCAATATTATTAATATATAATTATATATATTTATTCATATTTTTATGAAAAATATCTATTAATATATAATTTATTTGTATTTTAATATCTATTTTTTAAAATATATAACTATATGAGGTTCAAATTAGAATAATTTATCTATTTAACTCATTTCATTAATTTTTTAATGTTTCCAATGAAATAAATTAATATTTTTTTATCAAAATTTATTTTAAAGATCTTGTAATTTAAATAAGCTACATTTCTTTTATTTAATTTACAAACATAAACCAGTAACTCTAAACTAAAAAAATCATATAATCATATAATATAAATTTTATCTTGTATAATTTATTTTTGTTAAACTTCAGTTTATATTTCTAACTTTATAATTTAACTTTATAAATTAAAATACTATGTAATGAAAATATTTATTCTTTATTTAAATTTAAATGATAATAAATTCTAATATTTTAATAATAATTATGAATTTAATGAATTATTTAAAATTGATAATCAAAAGATTTTATAAGATTTTGTTAAAGTAAAATAAGAAATTCAAAAATAAATAGTGTTATAGTAGAATATTCTTATGTGATAGTATATTTTATTCAAATGATATAATATATAAATATTATTTTTAATATAATAAAAGTTACTAATGAAATGGTCCAATGACTTTTATCAGAAGATAAAAATAGAATTATATTTTAATAGATTAGACTAGATTCTGACCCGCCCTTTTCAAAGGCGGATATATTTTTTGTTTAAATTTTTTGAGAAATTTAATTTTTTTTAGTTTGTAATTTTTCTAATCCTATATGTTTAATACCAATTTAATTTAATATATTTTTGATAACTATATTAAACATGTCAAGTTGCATAATTATACACTTGTGTCATATGTATTTTATAAATTATTTTTAAATTTTATTCTTAAAATTTGCAACATATTATATTTTATTTGTAGTTACTTAATTATAAAAGTTATAATTATTGACAAAAAAACTTACACAGTTTTTTATAAAAACATATAAGAAATTAAAAAAATGTTTTGGTACCTATCTAATTTAATAATACATATATATATATATATATATATATATATATATGTTGTAATTAGAACTGGGTTTAATAGAATAGATGTTTTTATATTGTAATGTAAACAAATTTGAATCATACATATAATATACAATGGATTTGATAGAGTATTATAAGATAAAATTACCTTTATTTCTATTAAAAGTTCACTTAAAACTCATTTAAAATCTGTTAAAATAATGAATTTAAACGATTATTTATTTCTATAAAAATTTCACTTAAAACCCATTACAACCTATTTTAACATCATTTGATTTGTAAATTGAGAAGTTTAAAGTTTGTGTAAGACTTTTAGAATTTGAATAAATTAATATACCGACGAATAAATTATAACTTTTTGGGTTGTGATGTAAATTATGTTGTTGTAGTGTGAAAATGATTTTCTTAAAATATATATATCAAAGTTAATTTTAATCTAAGATCATATAGATTAATAATTCTCATTTGATATAAACCCAAAAAGAAGAATATTTGTTATTATATATAACTGTCAATAATATACAATTCACGTTATATAACTTTAAAAGAAGGAATATTTGTTAATATATTATATATAACTATCAGTAAATATTAAAAAAACTATTGTAATATATTTTTGGGTACCATCAATCTTAGGATGAAATTTAGAAATTATGTGTTAATTAATAAAAAAGTAATTACAATTATATAATTAGTTTATTTTATTTCAGTTACAAAATTTATGATTTATTTTTTTAAATAGATTATATGGGATAAAAAAATAGTTAGACACAACATTTATCAATTGGTCATGATTCTATTTTAATAGAATAGATTCTTTTGTCCTTAGTTGACGTGATTTACAAATATTTAAATACACATAGGTTTTTTAGTTGTTACACTTTACAAGGGATGTTATACTAAGAACATAACCGATCTATTAATATTGGAAGGCATATTCTTTCACTTTCCCTCAATTTTATTTGGGGAGCTCAGACGTTGAGACTGTTTCATGGCCATGAGATGAGGAAATAGCAGATCATGCATGAATAAGCAAAGTTGGTGTGCTGCATATTAGATGTCAGGTCGCGTGAGAGTAAGGCATTGAATTGCACCTTTTATGCTTATGTATAAGGTTGGATCTTTGATTCACCATCTTCAGCTGAGAGTTTAGCTTTAAGATCAACCAGTATGGATATTGGTTTACAATCCTTCATGCTTGCGCGAAGGAGAAGGTCCTTAGCATATGATGACTGACTTAGAAACAAACCGTCATCCTTGTATTCTGCCTTGGTCCCGACGAAATAAGAGAACTTTCCCTCATCTGAAATTTCAAACTCTTTTTTCAGTAGTGATGTTAAGTGTTACGGAGTTGAGGCAATGAGCAAGATATCGTTGACGTAAAGGAGGATGTAAGCTCGATCACGTCATATGTCGTATACGTAGAGGGAGTTGTCGCTAGTTGTTTTGGTGAAGACCAGTCTGGATACGAAGTCAGAGAAGCGTGCATTCCAAGCGTGTGGTGGCCTTCTTGAGGCCATATAAAGCTTTCTCCAGATTACAAACATGATTTGGCTTCGATTGATCCACCATTCTCGGAGGTTGATGCATATAAATTGTCTCCTCTAGTCTGTCGTGTAAGAAAGCCATTTTTGACATTCAAATGATAGACTTCCCAATCGTTTGCCAAGGCTAAGTGCAAGATTGATTGTTATGGTAAAAAGTTTCACCACTGGTTTGAAGGTCTCATCATAGTACAAACATTATTCTTGCGATTTTCCATTGCGAGGAGGCGAGCTTTGTGGCGTCTGAGAGTGTCATCCGAACCTGTCTTATGCTTATATAACCACATGGAACAAACAATGCTAGTGTTACGAGGTCTAGGTACAAGCATAAACATCCTATTCTTAACCAAGCACCGCACCCATCACTCATTGTTGGGTTCCAATTCGGATCAGATAAAGCTTTTAAAAGGCTATTTGGAATTGGAGAGATGGTGGAGGTATGAAGAGAAATGATAGATTTTTGTTTTCTCGTGTCGTCCTTACTCCTAGTGGTCATTGGGGTGACGCTGAGGCTGAGTGGAAGCATTGGGAGGCACGGCTAGAATAGGAGGAGGCAACGATGGAGAGGGTGGGATCGCCGTTTTGTATGGTATTTGCAGAATTTCTTTGAATAGAGGAGAAGTTTGATCGAGAAACTGATAAGTGTTTGCAGCTTTGGGAACTAGTTCTGCTGCTGGGAAATTTGTTTCGTCAAAGACCACGTGACAAGATAGATATCTTAAGGTCGAGATAGCGATACCATCTGTGATTTGTTGGATACCCAAGAAAGAGAGAGGGGACAGAACGAGGGGCTAGTTTGTGAGGGGAAGAGTGGTTTGTGTGTTGGGAAACAAAGGTATCCAAAAGTTTGAATGTGATCATGCAAGGGGCTTTGTTGAAGAGTTTTTGGAAAGGTATTTCATTTTTTATGGAATCGGAGGGTAGGATATTTAGGATGTGGACAGCGGTGTGGAGAGCCTCGACCTAATAAGTTGGTGTGATATGGTCTTGGAACAAGAGAGTACGAATGGTGTTGTTGATGGTCCGTATCATTCGTTCAGACCGTTCATTCTGCTGAGATGTATGTGGACAAGAGAACCAAACACCATCACCATTGGCCGAAAAATAATTTAGGAATTCAGAATTGTTGTACTCACCACTATTGTCCCACTGAAATGATCGAATTGTACTTTTGAATTGCGTTTTCACAAAGGGGGTAAAGTGAGTGAATTTTGAGAAAACTTCTGATTTAAGTCTTAAAAGATATACCCAAACAAAATGAGAGAAATCTCTAGGAATAAGACATAATATATGATCTCACTAATGCACAGAACATGGGATATCCAATTTGAATGTACTAGTTCAAAAGGTGAAGAAAGAATTTGATTAGTGTAAAGAAACCAAAAGTTTTAAGTGTTTACCCATTTGAAAGCTTCACTACCGATAGGAAACTTGTCTTTATTACAAGAAATAAGCTAAAAGAAATTAAAGAATGATGAGAAGCATTATTCACGTGGCCAAGGCTCTTGTGCCAAAGATCAGGAGCCGCGACGACGAAAGCTAAAAGAGAGTCCGTCGGTTTATTCTGAAGACCTGCGATGGAGTAGAGTTCTCTTGTGCTGTCACTGAGGAGCAGAGTTTTTTTGGTGTCGAGATCCTTAATTGAAAAAAAAACAAAAGGGTCGAATTCGACTGAACCACCAATTTTCATTAGTAGCCGACGAATAATTTTGTATACCCATGCATCCTTTTGCGGATGCAGGTAAACATGATTGTTTGGACCGGAGCATAAGGTTATAAATACCATCGGGAAAGGATATTCTGAACTTGGGTAATGTTGGGGAGTTTTTAAAGACACAATATATATATATATATAACAAAATTATCTTTTTATTTTAAATAATTTTTGGATTTTGGATAATTCTTATTATTATTAATTTTAATCATTTATATAATAAAAACAATTTAATTATTTTTATTTTTGAATAATTTATATATTTTATTCATTAAGGGCATAAACGATATTAACCGCTCTAACTTTTAACGTGAGAGTATAGTTGCGAAAAATCACTTCACAAATAATAGTATAGATAACAGAATTATCTTTTTATTTTAAATAATTTTTGGATTTTGGATAATTCTTATTATTATTAATTTTAATCATTTATGTAATAAAAATAATTTAAATTCATTTTTATTTTTGAATAATTTATATATTTTATTCATTAAAGGTATAAACGATATTACTTGGCAAATAATAGTATAGATACATGTTTATACATATATAAGAATAAAATGTAACTACAGAAACTTATGTGGTGAATTTGTCAACAAAAAACTAACTATTTTCTTTTACAAATAAGAAAAAATTGTAAAAGGAAAAAAAAAAGGTAAAATAGCCGTTGGATATGCGGATTTCGAATGGCTCTAAGCGCCGCTTGTTTGCTTTCCAACCTTCAAAAATAATATTCTCAATTCTCATCAAAGTAAAGTTTTCCTTTTTCATTCAAAGCGACGCCGTTTAACTTGGCCGAAGAGTCTAGGGTCGATCTTCCTCTCTCTCTCTCTCTCACACACATCGGGAAGAAGAGAAAGAAAGAAGAAATAAGAACGAAGCTCTTTCTCCATCTTCTAGTATTCAAAGAAAGGACTCGACTTTCGTTCTGGGTCTGACGATTAGAAAGCGAAAGTCATGGCCGCCGTAAATGGAAACACTCCGGCAGATCCTCCGGCGTCAAAGCAATCTGCACCTCCGACCAAGACTGTTGACAGCCAATCTGTTCTCAAAAGGTTCCGTCCTCTTCTTGTTTGCTTAAAGCTTTGATCTTTATACCTAAATCTTGATTCTCTTCAGGTTGCAATCTGAGCTAATGGGCTTGATGGTAAGTTCTCATCTTTGCTCTTTCACTTGTTGAGATGCTAACATGGGTTTTTCAGATTGGTGGTGACCCGGGAGTATCGGCTTTCCCTGAAGAAGACAACATCTTCTGTTGGAAAGGGACAATAACAGGAAGCAAAGACACTGTCTTTGAAGGAACTGAGTACAGACTCTCACTCTCTTTCTCCACTGACTATCCTTTTAAGCCTCCAAAGATCAAGTTCGAGACTTGTTGCTTCCACCCCAATGTTGATGTATATGGCAATATCTGCTTGGACATTCTTCAGGTAATATATATACATTCCACTTGTGTCTTGTGTACTACACAAAATCAGTTTTCACAATTTTTCATTTTGGTCAGGATAAATGGTCATCTGCTTATGATGTGAGGACAATACTACTATCGATTCAGAGCCTTTTGGGAGGTTAATTTACCTTTGATTTATTTCTTGTAAGCTCTTTGATTGGTTGATCTAATACAAAGTGTGTATGTGTGTGTGTTTTACATGTTTGTGTTGTTCAGAACCGAACATCAGCTCACCATTGAACACTCAAGCAGCTCAGCTATGGAGCAACCAAGAAGGTAAGAAAATGAAAATGCAGGTTTCACATTCATCTTCTAAGTTTCTCTCATTATGAGTTTCTTGAGGTCTCTCTTTTGTTTCATGTGCAGAGTATAGGAGGATGGTTAAGAAGCTCTACAAGCCTCCCACCAGTGCATGATTCCTCTAAGATATTAAACAGAAGAAACACAATGATTGTTTGCTTTTATTATTTGTTTCTCTGTAACATTATCTTTTTAGTTTTGATTTGAATCAAATAGTGACATTATGTGAACGAGTTGAGTTTTCTGATTCCAGTTTTTCACTTGAAATAAGATAACATTACTTTTGATGTGGATGAGAAGATAGTAGGTTCTTCCTACAACATTTACACAGAAACCTTATACATATGCTTCTCTATTTAACAATGATAAATAAACAAATATTGAATAAATGTATATACACAGACACACACCCACATACACGCACATAACCAATTATATAAACATTATGATGATGATGAGGCAACGAGAAGAGCAGAGCCAATGCTAGAACCATCTTCCATCGCTTTAACGACCACGTATTGACTCACTTCTTCTCCTAAAATCTCAACCAATGCTTCCTCCATGTACTCTCTAAACATGGTGTAGTTCATGTACAAACCTCCTTCTACTGCAACAACTGTTCTTTTCTGCATCTGGTTTTCGCTTCTGCTTCTCCCACTCGTGATTCCTCCTCCGCCATCTCGACCTATCTTCTTCAAGATTCCTGCTATTCCCGCTGCTGCTAACCTTCCAGCTCTTCGTGTCACACGTCGCATATTTTCACCACGAGTTTCCTCACCTTCAATGGTACATCTGATACCTGTTTGTTCAGGTTATGGAAGTGAAGCATCATTAACATTTTCTTTTAACAAGTACAAGAATAGATACAGCTTTTAACTTACCCCTAAGTCTTTCAAGATTCTTGCTACTTCTTGGAGCTCGTGTGTGTCATCTTCATGCATAGCTGAGACTGAGTTTGTTCTGAGAGATTGGAGTATACACATTAGTTGTTTCGATAATGCAGAAAACACACACATACTAACTAGATAGTTGATGCAGAAGACACATAACGTTAGAATTAAGCATCTAATTAGAATAAGAATCAGCTTTCCAGCTAGAGATAAAGAGAATGTACCTTAGAACGTACGGCTCAGAAAACACATACGAGGAGGGTCCAAAGATGTCAGAATCTTGTGACATGCGAAGAATCACTCTACGAACAATGTCACCTAGATACATTCCTGCTATCATCTTCTCAAATCCCTATATAAAAGAAACCTCAATTTCACTGCTTGTTCTTCACCTGAAGATAAATTATGATGCAATAGCTAAGTAAAGATTACCATATCGTTTGGATTTGAACTCTCTGCATCCAAGTCAACGTCATATGCAGTTCTAGGCAGATGTGAGGACCAAAAATTTCCCCACTCCATATTGACCACCTGAAACATAAGGAGCATTTCTTCATCTGGGATCTAAAGCAGTTCTTTCCATAGACCATGGAATGATTCTTAGTACCATGCTTCCAGAAGTTGTAAGCAGACCCTGACACTTGATTATGGCGTCGGTTCGTTCCAAATAACATGCATTGCTACCTGTTCCAAATACAACCGCAACAACCGTGTCTGGATCATGATAATATCCAAGTGACAGGACTCCAACAGTGTCATTCACCTGCTCAAATGAGGAAACTGAATTCAGAACAAAGCATCATTTCATGAGATTTTCAGACATATACATAGATAATTTTTTAAGGCGTCAAAATTTTCTGCAAGGGGAACTTACAATAGCTGCAACATGCATATCAAGGCCTCTTCTGTTCAGCGCTCCTTGTAAACATTCAGCTATGTCTTTACCGGCCTAACATAATAAATTTTGCATGTTATATGACAAAAATAACTTTAAATTTGCATATCCCAACAAATACCAAGAGAAGGATTACATTATCACAAAATCATAGCATGGCTAATGGTTAAGAATAAGATTAAGGTCATCCACTCGTGTGCTTTCAGGATATGAGATCATGCTTGATAAGATGAGTAGAAGGAAATAATGCTACCATACAACTATTCGAATCTAAAGACTAACAAAAATATCTAGAAAGTAATGCAAGTATCATCTTACTAACCATTTCACTAATCTCAAAACCTTTGGTCCATTTGATTAGAACTCCAGAAGATATAGAAGTGTGCTTGACAGGGAAAGAAAATGTAAAAGCAAGTTCCCTTTTAACACCTTGTGAATTAGATTCGTTTCCTTCTTTTTCGATAAACCTTTCCAATGAAAAGGCGAGAAAGTTGAAAAGAATCTGCAATCATGTGAACAAAAAAAAGATAACATACACTAAATTAAGCAATTTACATTATATAATAGCAAGCAAAGGACTGGTGAGAAATAAAAAAGAAGTGAAAAGTCACCACCTCACTGGTGCTATTCATTAAATGTGAGGGTATAGGGTGTCGTTCAACATCTTGAACATCTAGATATGACCTTTCACCACCCAGATGAACCCTTAAAATCCTAAAATAAGTGCCTCCAAGGTGAAGTGCGTAATAAGTTCCTTTCTCAGTCCTGAAGTAAAAGTAGTTAGTTCATATCCTACAAACAGGCATGATGTAGCCTTTGCAAGTACAAAACAAAACATTTTAAATGCATTTCCTTAAGTGCACTTAGTTACATTATCTGATAAGATAAAATCTTTCTTTGTCAATGAATGAATTGATTAGAAACTTCAAGAAAATAGCCGCAAGCAACACTGAAAAGAGAATCCAATGGCCACAAAATATGAGGAAACTAGTGCATTGTCCTTGAATAGTCGCAATCTAGTGGATAGGAACAAGATACCAAAGTAAAGGTCATGAGATAAGAGAGCGAAAAAAAGAAGAACACCTTCAAGCTTTTATACTATATGTAAACGTCACATAAAAAAAGAGGAACAGAATCAAAGGATCTATGCCTGTGACAAATGGTACCCACTTTTAAATTCCTTAGCTCCAACTAAAGCTCAAAGACTAAGGTTGGCCCTTTAGAGCCACCACAACAAGGATTGAACTCGTTTACTCACATTTTAGATCAAGAAATTGAACTGTATGAATCGGTAACAAAGTATAAGACTTAACCAAAGATCAGATCACCAAACCATGCTAAATAACAAGATTACAAACAAAAGAAGAAAAAATATCATCTTCATACATTACTTTATCAATGTTAACAAAGAATCAAACAGCAACAAAGTATTTTGACTTTCAAAAGAGAAAATTAGCAAACTTAAGGGACATGGATCATGCAATGTAGAATATTACAAATAAAGAAAGATCAGCTTCACACACTACTCTTATCAATCCAAGAAACACTATTTTATGAATGAAAAAAAAAAGAGTAAAGCTTACCCATTAGGCAAATCATGAACATAAGTGAGAAGCATATTAAGCTTAGAGCCACCTTCAGAAGCCAAACCAGCGTGCATCTCCACAGCCATAGCATCCACCACTTGCCTCAACCTCCCCAAGGGAGTATCACAACCCTCCTCAAACTCCTTCAAAATCTCCACCACAGTCCTCCACTTCCTCCGACTCTTCACTCTCCTCCTCACCATCACCGCCGCCACCGAACAAGCCGCGACAACCGCAGCCGCCGCAAACGCAAACGCAAACGCCAACTTCCCCATTACAGAACCAAAACGAAATACAGAGTTAGAGAGTTGAGGAGTGGATTAGATAACTCAGAACGAATCCTTTTCAACATCATCAACCTTCAAACTCGAGTTTCTTGCGGCGGTGGTGATACAGTACTGACGATAAAGAGACTGAGACAAAAGAGGAAGAGAGAGAGAAAGAAGGGGCTGGAAAGCGAGGTGATGAATATATATATATATACTCGTGTAATTACATTACACCCTCTTGTCTTTTTGGATGTCGACGGTTTCGTTTTTCTCAATTAATTTTCATTTTTGTCGCAAAAAAATCCAATTAAATTACATAGTTATTTTTTTGTTCAAAAAATTACATAGTTAAAAACGGAGAAATTGCTAACAATATAACTTGTTAAGTATCAATGTCCAAAAATACATTTAGTCAAAAATATATTAACATTTAGATTTACAGTTTAGTGTTTATTTAGGGTTTAGTTTTAAATGTGTGGTTTAAATATGTGGGCTTGAGTTTTTAAATGTTTTATAAATTCTTTTCATCAAAAATTTATGATATTTTTGAAAATAGTTATTCATTCATAATAAATTTAAAAATGGTATTAAATTTGTACTAAAACTGAAAATTTCTCTTAAAAATGTTTGTCGATAGTACTTTATTTGTAAAAAACATATATATTAGAATAGAGACAAGAAATATACTCCCTCCATTACAAAAAGATAGATGTTTTAAAGAAAAAATTGTTTCAAAAAGTTACATTTTAATGCATTAGTTAATGATAAAATGTAATTTCAAAGTATTTATTAAAATTTTATTAACTAAAAGTATGGGGAATAGTTAACTACGTAAATAAGACATCGATAACTAAAATTGTATATGTTTTCTTAATAAGTGTGAAAATTCTAAAACATACATCTTTACGAAACAGAGGAAATATCATTTAACACTAGAAATGGGGCAAAAATTGTTATTTGCGAGGAAACATATTCATAAATCATTGTGTCTTCTTTTAGCAAAATTGTAAAAAAGAAACTTAAAACTACCATTAGACAAAAAAGATGATATAAAATAGGATAAAAAGCTAATTTAAAAAATTATTTTCTGTTATTTTCCTAAAATTATGTAAATATATTCCACTTTTAGTTAACTTACACTTCTTTGCCAACCTAATTACTTTTCAATAAAAGAATTTACTTTTCAATACAAGTTTTATTAATAATTTTAAATTTTTATTTTTTAAAATATAAAAGTTTTGTTGATTATTTTGATTCAAATGGGAAATTTGATTCTATAACCAACAAAACTAAATATATTTCACCAGCTAACCATATCACCCCCTCTCTCTTCATTTCTCTTCGTATATCTCTCCAACTCTTACAACAAATATAGTAGTTTCCCCAATATTGTCATTCTTCAAAATAACCCAAGTGGTCGCTAAGAAAAACATGTTTATTACTTGTGTATCTTCAGAGTCTACAATATATTATCGTCATATCTAGTCATTTACTTTCTTTTTCTTTAATCACACTTTTCTAATAATAATATGTATTAAGGCTCTAACTGGTAATCTTCACAAAAACAGTAAGAACGAATTAAAAAAACGGATGAGAATAAAATTATAAGAATGTTAAGAAATGCTTATTTCTTATCAAATTTAATAAGACAAATTTGTTCTATATTTCTCTACAATAAAAGGAATAAAGAGGAATAGGAAAGAAAAACTATTTATTGTAAAGGGTAAAATTTCACAAGAATATTAAGGGGTGCATTGTTCCTCTTCATTCCTTGAGCACTATTCATACCTTAAATTCTACTCTAATAGGAACATCGGTAACAGTGATTCTCTCGTGAGTCAGAGAAACGGTTTCCTAAATTTTAAAAATTAACTACAACCTAAACCAACAATCAAAACTAAAACAAATAAAAGTAAGCGGGTGAGAGAAGATGACAAAGTTGCAAAGCAACAATTTAAGTTACATGGAATCAGAAACGAATAGTGGAAACAAAAAAATTGAAATATGAAAACAAGATTTTAAAAGTTTAGCAATGAAAACATTGAAGAAACGTCCACACAATATATATATGATTAATCAACATGTAAGTTTGATTTGTTTTTCTTTATTTTATTTGTCTAAGTTAGAAAACCAAATAATAGAAGTGTTGTTTTCTTTGTATACTTTATAAAAAATTTATCAAAAACTAGAAAAGTAAATCATGTTATTATACGATAAAAAAATGAATCAGCTTCATTCCAGTTCGAAAAATAGTCATTCTAAATATATTAAATTAAATTAAATAAATAACCATTAACATTAAATTTCAATAGTCATTTTTCGTGTTCAAATCAAATAGTGAGTTTCTAAAATGGAAACGCAAGTCTCCATCATGTTTCCAAAATGAGATTTTCAAAAAAAAACGTGTTTCCCATGAATTTTCCAAAAGATTTCGATTATGAAACGAAAAAAGACCTTAAACGGATTTTCCATCTAACCTAGATGACAATCCTTTGTCCGATTGTCCACCGAATTCACCATGTCAAGACCTCAGTCACCGTATTCGAGAAGAACACAAATTCCCACGAAAACTCTAACAATCATCGCTGCCATGGAGACTCATCAACTTACAAGCCTGAAAAAAGTGTGCATTTGTGATTTGAAGATGTTCAAGGGGAGAATCTATGTCGAAGAAGACAATAACTCGGAGAATAAGTGTGTCATTCTTGTGACCTTTTAATAAGTGTGTTTCCGGTTTGTCTTTTGCTCTCATGTTCCTCGGTGGCTTCAGTTCGATGAAGCATTATAATGAGGTTGAGGGTCTTAGGCTTTCCGATGAAGGTTCATTTGAGGAGGGAGCTTGGCCCCATGTGTTGTTCTTCGCTGATCAGTTTCTGATGTTATTCTTATTGGTTCTGGCTTGGTACCATGAATTGGAGGTTCATATAAGATTTTTTCGTTGTTATGGCCCCTGCATCGCTTCCTCTCTTGGCAAGAGTTTCGGCTGTTCAAAGCATTGACGAATTAATATGGTTATTCATTGTCAAGGGTTATCTTTGGATTTGGTTATATGGGTCCTCTAGTGATTGTTGTAGTTTTTCAAGTGTCATCCATTGTTTGGTTTATGTCACCCGTTGTTTAGGTTTATGTCTCCCTCTTGTGGGTTTTAGGATTTCACTTTTGTATGTTCTACAAGTTTCATTAATCAAAGCTAGATGAAAAAGGAACATCGGTAACAGTTATTCTCTCGTGAGTCGGAGAAACGGCTTCCTAAATTTAAAAATTGACTACAACCTAAACCAACAAGCAAAAGCTAAAACAAATAAAAGTCAGCAATGTGAGAAAAATACAGAGTTGCAAAGCAACCCTCTCCTATTTGGACCGACAATCTAGGTTGCATGTAATCAGAAACGGATACGTTAAACAAAAAATTCAAAATATGAAAACCATTTCCACAAAAAGTATATCAATCAGTCCATACATAGACTAACTGATCTTGAATGAGAAGTCCAACTGCCTTATCTGAATCCGACCAGCTAACCCGCTTTGTTTGGACCCAACAGTGTTTTCTATCCGACCAGTACTATCAGACGATAAGTTCCACACTAATTCACTCGTCTGATCAGTCTAATTAAAACTCCACCTCATATTTTTCCGATCCAATCAAAATCCCCTTTGCTCAAAAGAACTTCGTCTTTGTATTCAACATTATAGTGATGAACGAAATCAATTCTCAATCACTCTGACTCAAAGCAGTAGTTTTCTTACGGTGAGCGAACTAGAAGCAATGTTTGGCTTGATCTTATAGTATGTTCACAAGATGCAGTTGGTGCCTAAAGACGATGACCGCAAGGAAGAATCAACATCCTCTAACGAGATTGTGGCGGCAGAAAGAGGTGATCGGGATGTGGAGAAAGGAGAGGTTTCAGGAATAGCTGAGAGTGATGACAACGAAACTACACATCTCGTTGCTGGAGATCAACCTCAATGTCGTATTTGCCTTGATGTTGGAGGTATAACAATGACGCTTTCTTGATCTTGAAACCAACCAGTGAGGATACTTTAAAAAGAGAGTACTTTGTTTTTGTTGTGTGTGGTTGATTGCATGGGAAAGATCTGATTGGTCCATGTAATTATAAAGGTACTCAGGTGTACGTGCATAGAACTTGTCTAGATAATTGGCGCTCCACCAAGGTAAATAATTAATGTGTTATGTTGTTCTGATGTTTTGTTCTTTCTAGCTTCTCTCTGGCAGTGTCTGGAAAATATGTTATAGGAAGGTTTTGCGTTTTCGCACTGTACAAAGTGTAGAGTTGTGTTTAAAATCCGAAACAATGTGCCTCTTGATAGATGGTGGTTGAGGCTGAGGTTTCAGCTGCTGGTTGCTAGAGATCATGCATTCATCTTCATCTCTGTCCAGATGGTACATTACTGTTTAACTTGGTAGAGTTTAGTGTTTATACACTATTGTCTACGAAGTTACATGAGTTTTACTAGAGTTCACTTATGTGAGATCAAATTACACAACTCTGTTTGCTAGAGATCGTGCATTCATCTTCATATATCTCCAGTGGTGCATGAATTGTTTTCCTTTTACAATTTTTTCGATGATGTTACTAGCTTCTTGACACTCCTACATGTCCATACACACTCTGATGAGCTTGAATCTCACTCCAACCATTCATGACAGAGAAATTGTATAGTTATAATTGTGATATGCGTTTCTGAATTGTGACCAAACTTTTGTGGTTTCTTATTGCATTCGTAATCTGAAATAGGAGATTCGTTATATGAATTTTTGATTGGTAGATAGATACTTGTGATGCTAAGTCAGTGCATTTCTGTTGATGTACAAAGTCTTCATGTACCAACAGGTTTGTCGCCTTCTCTGGGGTTACTAGTTTACAAGTTATATGGTGATAAATTATGTGAAATATTTGGTTATGATGGAACATCCCTATGGCTTCTACACATTAGCTGGTAACACCTCTTACTCGCTTTTTATAGCTCAAGACTATCTCTGAACTGTGGGTCTTAAGCCAATACGTCTGTTTCATGTTTCATGTTGCAGTTTTGGCCATCGTCTTCGTAGGTCTACTTTATGGGTTTTTCATCGCCATTATATGTGGTCAAAGGACTAATGAGCGATATTACCATGTTCTTGCCAAACAAGAACTCACAAAGGTTTGGTTTCTTACGAATTCTCTCTTCTTTATTAATTTAATGTGACTCATTTTCTGATATAAAACAATGTTTTATGTTCCTGTATTGATCATATCAGGAGTATATAGTGGAAGACCGAGACTTCAAGAATGTTCCTGATATATATATACCAGAAAAACTCGTGCGATCTACTACTCTTTAGTATGGCCGGATCTGGACATATTCTTAGTGAAACATTGGTTTAGCTCTCAAAAAATTTGGAGTTTTTTTACATATGAATAAAAATCCCCAAATTATGAGAAAAAAATTTATAAAAGTTCTTAAGAAATGTTTATAGCCCCTAAAATTCAGATATGTTCATGCTCTTTAGTTCACATGTAAATTATACACTTCATTTTGCAGTTCTCTTTTTTCTTTATATATTCTGATTGAACTATGATTCTTGTACTACAACATACACCTCAGAAGCAAAAGTAATATATTGATAAGCATCTCTTTTTCTTCTTTATTTAACTCATACATATATCCCTAGAATTACCTCCTTGGGGACATTTTCAACCATCCAAGGTGGCCTTTAAATCAGAAGAAACACCAGAAAAAGTACACAACTGAATGAGAATAAGGGAGGCAAAGAATAATAGAGATGTGCACACTCGTTTAGTATAAATTGCACGTTCCTTGTGATGCAAGTCTAAGAAGAGCTTCCCTTGCCTCTAGTGCGATGCCCTCTCTTGAAGCTGCATCAAAACATCAATCCTTCAATGTAAATTAAACAACCCTTTAGTTCGGTTTTGTGAATATACCGAGAGGGCAAGAGAGAGAGAGAGAGAGAGAGAAGAGAGAGAGAGAGAGAGAGAGAGAGAGAGAGAGAGAGAGAGAGAGAGAGAGAGAGAGAGAGAGAGAGAGAGAGAGAGTAATACCTCTTCTGGAAACTAAGGGATTATGTGTTTGCTTCAAATATTGCTAGAACAAAACCAGCGGCTGAAACTCCAATGGATTTAAACCCAAGGGATTTTGCTTCTTATAGATAGCTCTATGTAGGTGCTTATCGCATGTGTTGTACCTCATTATATGTTACCTAGTTAAGGTAAAGATTCCATGACATCAATTTTTTTTACCTGATACTCACCTTTTATCAAGCTTCAAAAACAATGCATTGAGGAGCTTGCTCGAATGGTCCAGCATCATGGAATACAAGACCAACGCACAACACGTCACGAAAAATACAAAAAGACATAACCAAAACCCCATATTTCAATTTTTTTGGGAAGATGCTTGCATCGTCGCTATGTAAGGATTCAGCAGTAAAGCGCACACCATTCTCTTTCCCTCTCTTTTCCCTCCTCAGTGTCCTCACTCACCTCATCTCATTTGAAGTGTTGTCGAAGGCATGATTTGGCAACCATTTGATGCTTAATGACATCTCTAAATATAAACGAGAGATATAAGACCTTGTAAGCTAGTTTTTTTTTTGCTTTTGATGGGTCGAATTTGTAAATTATAATGTGTGAATCTTTTTTTTTAGTCATAAAACTTGCATAATATACAACATTCTGACAAAATAAAGCGTCAAAATTTTGATTACACTCTACATTCACATCCTCCCATCTAGAGAGAGAAACCAAAAAAGAGAGAGAGAGAGAGAGTCCCGAAGCGGTCTCTAGCCGCCGCATTGGCGTCGTTAAAGGCGTAATCCCTTCCCTTTTTTTGATTTTGCTTTCCTCGATCCAAGTAGGTTGAGATGCAAGCTACTTTGATGATGTTGTGCCCTCCAGAGTTGTATGGTGATGGATGGAGTTGGCGTACCTTGTTTGGATTGATAGCAAAACTTTGATGCGGCTGAGGAAAGTGAGTTTTTAGGATTGAAGGTGTGGCCATATCTAATTTTACCCTTTCAGCTCTAGGTGAAGACCGTACTGATGATGGAACGTGGAGTGGGATAGATAACTCCTCTATCTCGAATGTACCTCCTGGTGAGGCGGGGATATGGGTGGAGGAAAGGTGTGTTGAGTGGTGGATAGAAGGTTTTCGGCGAGTTTCAACTCTTTTAAAGTCTCGATCAAAATCATGCTCAATTTTTCCATTACTGTGATCCTCTTTAATTCTAGAGGAGTATCTAGCTTGGTCGTGGAGTGAGGCACAAATCAACGGCAGTATAATTCAAATATGGATTGGGCCTGTTGGTGATGATGATGCTTGGACACAGACCTGATTAATATCCTATGGAGCCATCAAATTGAACTTGTATTAGAAACCAAATTGGTTATGGTTAGCTGTGATTTCATTTTCCTCACCCCACTTGGTCTTTAGGTGTCTTTTCAGTTGGACTCTTATGTTTATTTGCGGTTGAGGACCATATCAAGTGTACATCATTGGTCATTCTATCGGTAAAGCGCCTCCAGACGAAGATGCTATGGGACACACACATAGATGTGATCCATGGAGACCATAACTTGGTGATGAATTGTATTATCTGGTATAGACTTGTGTCTATTGAATCCATGCATTTACGGCCATATGTTTCAGTCCTTTGGTGTAAGGTTTGGAGATTTCGACCCCAATAATATGGAGGTGATCGAGCAATAAGCACCTTAGTGTTGTGTCAGTCAATCCATGCGTCTCATTTGGATTAGAAAGCGATCGCTACTAGGTTGGAACTGATATATGTCCTCTAGCATTATCGGTGTAGGTATTATCTTTTGTAATTGTGTGGTTTAAGTGACCGGGTGTTGTGTTACGGTAACACAGGAACCAAATGAATGTATTTAGGTGATACTTTTGTCGACCTCTAAAAAAGATTGGAATGCAATCACATAAGCTTAATGACAATTCTCTTAAATAGTCATTTTTAAGTTTTTGTTATTAAAATAGTTCTCAAGAAAAAAATGACCAATTTTTTTTTTTATTTTGACAATTTAATATTGTTTTATGCATTAAACCTCACATTCGGAATCTCACCTCATAACTCTAAATTCTAAATCTATATTAGTTAACTCTGAGGATATAAATGTATATTTGTACTCTTTAAACGTTTATTTTGATCATTTTTCTCTTTGAATATTATTTTTGTCACAAAATTATTTTTAAGACTATCTTAGGTATTTTTTTAAGCTTAATTGTGTAATTAAATAATAAGATAATTGAAAAAAAATAGTATTCAAACGACCTGGAAAAAAAAAAGAGACAGCGTTGCGTCAGCGAAGGGTAAGCCGATGACGTGTCAAGTCACGTGACCACAATCACGTTCGAAATATGAGACCAAAACGCGGAGAACCTCTAGACGACGTAGAGACCCAAAGAGAAGGTCAAAATTGTAAATATCAAGATACGTGTGGGTCCTACTGTTGAGTGGCAGTGAGCTGTCAAACTGGGGACGAGCTCTTTATTTTTGTTGGGTTTCATGGGCTCTGACGCTGTTTGTCCAATTGTCCCTCACCATTGTAACTAGTAAGGGCAGGATTAATGCAGGTCTCTTAACAAGGGGTTCTTATTTTTTAAGAGACCGTTTCTTAATTTTAACTAAGAAAACTTAAGAACCGTCTCTTAAATAAGAGACATAAGAGACGTCTCTTATCGGGAAAAATGTAAAAAAAAAAAAAAAAAAATTAAAAAGAGGTCAAAAAAATTAAGAACCCCATCTTAAGAGACCCGGGTTAAAGATGGCCTAAGATACTTTTAATTTTCCAACAATAAAAACTTTTTTTTACCTATAAAACAAAATTGATGAAGAAACTATAATGTAAAATTAAAATTGCCAGCTTTCATGCGGCTGTTCGCCACATTCATACAAGAAAGGACATTCGATACAATTGAAGTAAATGTTCCTTCCGTTGTCAAAAATAATGTTCCTTGCAAAACTTTATGAGAAATATTTTACAGGGATAAATGTCTTAAAAGGACTTAAAATTATTTTGATGACCAAAATTATCTATAAAGAAGAAAATTATTTTTTGAAAAGCAAAAATGCTAATATATCATGAATAAACTACTTATATAAAAATAATTAAAAATATTATTTCAAAAATTATCATTTAAATTTTTAAATCATAAATCTTAAATTCTAAACATAAATATTAATGTTTAAATTTTAAATTTAATTTTCTTCTGAAATTTAAATCATCAATCTATATTAGTTAACTTTATGAATATATATATATATAATCAAATATATTCTTGTCATTTTTCTTTTTATATATATTATTTTGTGAAAAAACTTTTTAAAACTGTTCGAGAGTATGTCTCTATTTTACAATAATCCATAAAAGTTTTTATCACAACATAGTCTTTAAATAAAAATAAAAATATCTTTTATTAAAAATGAAAAATATATATACTTTTAAGTTAATTAGTATAAAACTAAGTTTTAGTTTTTTGGGTGGAATTTAGGGTTTGAGAATTATGATTTATAACCTAGAATTTATGATTTAGGAAATAAATTTTAAAGAAATATTTTTAAAATATTTATTGAAATTAATTTTTTTTTCTTAATGGTAACTTAATGTTTTTACTCTTTAATAAAACATATTTAGTTATTTTTTCTTTATGCGTTATTTTACTCATGAAAACTTATTTTATAGTGTTTTAGAAAATTTTCTCAGACTAAACATTACCCAAATTATTAAATTATTGGTTAAAATGAATTTAAATGATTAACGTACTACTTTCATTATATTTAAATTTAGTTTTAGACTAATACATTGCATATAAATTAATTGCAGAGTTTATATATAATGTACTATTGTTTTTATTTTACAGATTTTATACTCCTACAGTTACCCAATATATTAAATTTAGATTTAAAAAAATTAAATAACATTTTGACATATTACTTTCATTAAATTTAAATGTAGCTTTGGATAATTTAAGAAATTATATTTCAATGGTCGCTGTATGCTTTATTTTGTGAAGTCATAATAGATCAATTAGCTTAATTTATTTTTGGGTTTGGTTTGGTAATCATTCTATAAAACTTTGTATGTGCGTTATCAACCGTTATACTATGAGTTAATCCATTTATATAAATAACGTAATTGTAATAATGGCTGGCAGAAAAATCACATAATATTTGCCAAGATGGCTAGTAGGCCTTGGCATTTTACCTATGAGCCAAAAACTGGAATCGAAACCTATCTGAAATACTCAATATGAAACTGAATGAAAAATTTACAAGTACCTATTGGATTTAAAAAATTTTACCCGAAATAATTGGAACCATTGACCTTAATAGATCCAGGTCTAATGGCTAGTGTAGGGTAGAAAAAAGAAAGAAGAGACGGTACAGGCACAACTCACTCCCTTTACGTTACTGGTCACTGGGCTAGCCTCGGGGCCACACGAGTCGTTATCAATAATCTCCACAAGTACAGATGATTAATTACTAATTAATTTATCTGATGGTTAGAACTATTCAAATTACAATATTAATTGATCATGAGAGATTCCCAACGGCAACAAAAAGGAGCACACAGTTGAAATTATATTCAAATAATGGTCTTTATTAAACAGACGGTCAAAGGTCCTACGGGCATTACTCTTTTTACTATTTCATTTATAAAATGAATTAAATGATAAGGAATTTAAATGTAAGTAGTTATGTAGTATGTCTTATATACTAGTATTATTTAAGAAGCATTATAACATATGAACTATTTTCATGTGTTATCATTATAATGAATTTTAAAATCATTAGAGAAACATGTTAGTCCACATAAACTATATATTTCATGAGACAAACCTTAAAATTAATTAGTAATCTATAAAAGATATCATTTATTCTTTTATTAAATAAAAGATACAAAATAATTTAATACTCCATATGTTTCTGAATAATACATTTTCTTAACACTTTTTACTTGTTTCTAAAATATCAATGTTTTAGATTTTCTATGTATTTTTAATAATGAATTGTAAATTTCCAAAAAATATTAATTGACAATTTTGAAATTATTGAATTGCTATTAATTAAAGTTTATGGGAAAACGATTATATTTTTAAAAATTTCATTCATTGATAGCTAAATATTATTTTTTTCTTAATATGTGTGAAAATTTAAAAATATATAATATATAGAAACAGAGGGAGTACAACTAAAGTATATATGACAATTTCTATAATATTATTTGAGAAGTCAATTTTTATATGTTGTACTCACATTAATTATTATGACGGTTAATCATAGAGTACACTTAATAAATTAAAACTATTACATTTGAATACTATTAACTTTTATTTAGTATTTTCTGTTATTAGATTTTTAACTTAGCTTAATTATGTTTTTTTACAAATAAAAATATATAAGATAAATGAAACATTTATAAAGTTTAAAATCAAAATTTTAAAATATATATATCTATATATATATATATAATTATTTCATTAAAAAGGAAAGTTCACAAATATTAATATTCCTTAACGACATATTTTTGAACAATATAAAATATATTTTCAAAGTAATAAAATACCTTCTTTATATGTATCTTTTTCAACATCAGCATTAAGATGTGGTTTAAGGCGATTTCATGCGCAACGAGGGAGAACTGAAGCATCAAGAGATTTGTTTGATGGTACAATCTGAAAATGGTTTGACGGTTGGGAACTAGCTGTAGAGTCGAGTGTACCATATGAGATTATTGTCTAAGAGATGAGGATCGAGAGTTCGACTGTGCTGGAGCCGTAGGGATGAAAGATTGGCCTGAGTATAGGCGAGTGATAGTGTAATGGTAAGGATATCAAGTTTATGGAACTGTTATGGACTAAGGTGAGCCATAGACGGATTTGAGGGCTGTTGGCTGAACTGGGTATCTGTCTGATCGTGTGGATCAGTACTTGAGTATGTGACGCTGAGTATGGCTAGTGTTTGGATTGTTCTGGATGGTTCAATTGGGACTGAACCATCTATTCTTGTTACTTAGTCATATGGGGATGGTTGGTTGAGTGAATAAGGAACAAGGGGATTTGGTTAAGTGTCTGAACGAGGTAAGCTGGATAAGGAAGCATGAAGATAGCAAGGTTGGACCATACGGTTGGACAAGCATTCAACCAAACACCAAGGCAGTATACATGTTTATATTAGTGTGATTCTTAGTGATTTGCTAGGTTGTTGGTTAGTCTTAACGAATTTTATTAGTTCAACTGAACCTCAGAGAGAAAAACTAGATAAAAAATTCTAAATATAGGATAAAAGATCATGTTTAATCGAGAAAGGCGACTTATAGACATACCAGCGGTAAAAAAAACTCGGATTGGAACCCTTTAGGTTTCCTAAATTGAGATATTGATTTAAGTGTATTTCTTTGTAGTTTTGGTTTTGGTACGGTACATCATTTCAAATATTAATTAAAGAATTTTATTTGATATTTAAGTCGGTTTAGTTTGGTTCCATTTAAAACTTTAATTTCAACTCGCTGCGACGAAGTGCTTGACATCAAAAAAGAAGTGATCGGCCGGCAATAGTGCGAGAAAAAACGACGTTAAAAACAATGTGAGAAGGAAGAATTGTAGAATCTGTGTTTTTATTTCATTAAAACTTGATTTTTTTTTTTTTTTTTTTTTTGTCTACTGGGGCCACAACGGGCGGCCCAGTTAGCCCATTAGCCTCACTTGTTGGAGGCGGGGGTCGAACCCCAGATGCAGGGAGTTTGCTGTGGTACTCAGACCACTTCGACTAGATGCTCCCGGCTCATTAAAAACTTGATTCAGAACATGAGAATTGTTCTAATCCTATTACATTTTTTTTTAATCATTTTGTAATAATGTAAAGGTATTTTGATCACTTCAGATTTATTAAAACTATTTAGACATGAATAGCCTAAATTGACATCTTTAGATAGATAGGAGACTCTTCCTTCACATATAGGCGCAACAAGAGACGATGGCTCTAAATTCGAATAATCTTTCTAGTTTTGATTTCGGTTCGGTACATCAGTTTGGATATTAATTTTAATCGGTTCGGTTCGATTCAAAACATTAAAATCTGAATCTAACCTGGTTTGGAAGTTTCGGTCTAGATTGGCCCCGGCCTAATAAAAAGTACGAGTGTCGTCAAGTGGAATCTTAAAAAAACACACTTGAAGAGAACATGACACGTGGATTATTTTACAACATTTCTCCGTCACTCACTGTAGGTGAAGTTGATCGTCTCTCCATCGTAAACTTCGCACAAGTCGTTCCGTTGAGTCAACACAGATCAGATTCAAAGAGATCGAGAGAAGCAAGAAGATGGCGGAGACTGTGCATTCTCCCATACTGACTTACGCATCGATGCTATCTCTTCTCGCTCTCTGTCCACCTTTCGTCATTCTCCTGTAAGCTCTCGTCATTTATCGACTTATCCAGATCGGCTCGCACGATCTGTGATCTCCTTATCTGATAGCTTAGATCTTCAAAACTTGTTTCGTTAACTAGTATTGGATCGAATAAGGGATTCGAATTTGGTGAATGAGTTTCAGGTTTTGGAATCTGTAGGTTCATTATATGTGCTTCGTTGTTCTTGAACTGAGATTGTGAGTTTCTAGATTAAAAGCAACATGGATGGATTTGTTGGTCCATATATGTTTTAAAGATTTGTTGGTCCATACAATTTTCTTTTGTTTGCTAATAAATTCATGGGGACCTGTGGCCATTTTTGTTTTTATTATTATTGTTTCTGATTTGTAGAGTTGAGTTTGACTACAGTAGACTCCTTGGAACGTTATATTTTGCATCTCTGTTTTTTGAATTTTTAGTTTTGTTTCTTGATAACGCGCAGATGGTACACAATGGTTCATCAGGATGGTTCTGTTGTTCAGACCTCTGGCTTCTTGTGGCAGAATGGAGTTCAAGGTCTCATCAACATATGGCCAAGACCCACTGCCATCGCTTGGAAGATAATCTTTTGCTATGGAGCTTTTGAGGCTGCTCTTCAGCTGCTTCTTCCTGGTAAAAGAGTTGAAGGCCCTGTTTCTCCAACTGGAAACCGACCGGTTTACAAGGTATTGCATTAGTTCAGTTAGCCTTGTGTGTGCTGGAATTTTGATGAAAACAAACAGTTGTGCGGTTCTGTTCTTGCAGGCCAATGGTATGGCTGCCTATTTTGTGACACTAGCCACCTATCTTGGTCTTTGGTGGTAAGCAAAGTTTATTTCTTTTGAATGCTTTAGGTTGGTTCAAGTGTTGCATTTATATGAGTTTACTTCTCTTTTTATATTCAGGTTTGGGATATTCAACCCTGCAGTTGTCTATGATCATTTGGGTGAAATATTTTCAGCGCTAATATTCGGAAGCCTCGTGTTCTGTGTTTTGTTATACATAAAGGTAAGTATATATGCCATCAATAGAGGTGTGTTGCTTTTCTTTCTTGTGTCTACTAATGTGGAATTTGGATTTTATGTTTTTAATACTTGTCTTTTTGCCTTGTACAAGGGACATGTTGCACCTTCATCAAGTGATTCTGGTTCATGTGGTAACCTGATTATCGACTTTTATTGGGTGAGTTATTTCTGCTGATCGAACTCTCATTCTTCTAAAATCACTGGTTGGGATTTACTTTAAAAAACTAACGTCTTGTCAGTGTCTTCTTACTAGCATTTCTTCAGTTAATTGACTTAACACAAACTAGCTTGGCATGAATATGGTCTTAGACGTCAGAAGATGAAAGGAAAAGAATAAAGTATTCATTAGTTACGAATCATAGATGAGATAGCTTATCATTAACACAATTCAATTTGTGGCATTCTTATTCTCACCGTGTTCTTTGCGTCCTGATTCGCAGGGCATGGAGTTGTACCCTCGAATTGGTAAGAACTTTGACATCAAAGTTTTTACTAATTGCAGATTCGGTATGATGTCTTGGGCTGTTCTTGCTGTCACCTACTGCATTAAACAGGTACTTTCTAGATAGCTTGTCACACTCTTGCGACATGGTTTTTTTGAGTTTTGCTTGATGAGAGAGTCTCACCTCCTCCAATTTGTGTCACTTTCTTTAATCAGTATGAAAATAAATGGGAAAGTATCCGATTCAATGCTCGTGAACACCATTCTGATGCTGGTGTATGTCACGAAATTTTTCTGGTGGGAAGCTGGTTACTGGAACTCCATGGACATAGCACATGACCGAGGTATGCTTCTGGTACATACATCAAAATACATCATCATCAGCAAAAGTTGCTTTACTATTTGGCCATTAAAGCCAACTCTTTCCATGCTTTATAATTTTGTTTCTTCAGCTGGCTTCTATATCTGCTGGGGTTGTCTAGTGTGGGTGCCTTCTATCTATACCTCTCCAGGCATGTACCTTGTGAACCACCCCATCGAACTTGGAACTCAGGTGCAAGCAAATAACTTTTAATATTGAATATAGAGGAAGAGATACATGAGAACTACCCTTGTGTGTTAAGCAATGTAAAATCTTTAAGATATCACTTTCATGGGTAAGAAACAAAAAAAAAAAACAAGAAAGGCTAAGCTAAATGTGACAGAATCTGGTTCCTAAAGTATCCTTCATTACAATAGAAACAGCAGCATTATAATACAGTATGATTAACATATGTCTGAATCGTTGCATGAAAACATGAGACATTTATGCCTATTTATATCTCTTACATATCATAAGATCCTTCCTTGGTTTGCAGTTGGCAATATACATTCTAGTAGCGGGATGTCTTTGCATTTACATAAACTATGATTGCGATAGACAAAGGCAAGAGTTCAGGAGGACCAACGGGAAATGCTCAGTTTGGGGCAAAGCCCCGTCAAAGGTACACTCGGTGAAGTTAGCCTTTTCCTATTCAAATTCGGAAACGTTCCTATGAGTATGAACATCTTTTGGTCTCATTGTTTGTTGCAGATTGTGGCAACATATAAGACAACGGCTGGTGAAACTAAAACCAGTCTTCTCTTAACCTCTGGATGGTGAGTTTACACTACTTTATGCTATTACAACAATTAGTTTTACATGTTGTCCATCACAACAACAAGCTTTTTGCATCTTGCAGGTGGGGATTGGCTCGACATTTCCATTATGTTCCTGAGATCTTAAGTTCTTTCTTCTGGACCGTACCAGCTCTCTTTAATAACGTAAATTCTTCTCTATCAATGTGGTTTGTTTTATAAGCTTTTGTTGCAAGAGCTACAATTGAAGACAAATAAATAAATATTTGTTTGGATCAGTTCTTGCCATACTTCTACGTCATATACCTGACCCTTCTTCTCTTTGATCGAGCCAAGAGAGATGATGACCGATGCCGATCAAAGTAAGCCACCAAACCTGAATGAATGTTTTCATAATAATAATATTTACACAAATTCTCTATGTTCTTAGTTTACGATCTGTTGCTTCTTTTGTGGGTAAAGGTATGGGAAATATTGGAAGCTGTATTGCGAAAAAGTGCGATACAGAATCATTCCTGGAATTTACTGATAATAGTTTTTGAAGTATTTGTTCTCTACTTTGTTTCGTTATATCGAGCGTTGGGAAGTATCCTAAGACCCCCAAAAAAAGGCAAATTTATTGCGTTCCGACATTCTTTTGTTGATTTGTAAGCTACTTTTGAATTTCTACCCTATGGGTTTTGAAATATTTTAAAAAACTTTAGCTCGCAGTTTTTGATTGAGATAAAAATCAAAATAAACCTAAAAAGTTTGTCTCAAAAATAGCACTCAAGAGAAAAATGATTAAAATAAACTTTAGTTATGGGGTAGGGGTTTGGAGTTGAGATCTAAAAATTAAAAAAAAAAATTAAATTTTTCAAAATAAAAAATGTCTATTTTGATCATTTTTTCTTTCAAAATCTATTTTTGTGACAAAAACTTCAAAATGGACTATTTGAGAGATTTGCTTTTTTGGATTTTACTACTATTTGTACTTTTTTTTTTTTGATTGTTCGGTTTTTAAAATGCATAAAACAAATTGAAAGTATTATATTTGGTTCAGTAATATTAAACCGACGTTATTTAAAATATATATATATGTATATATCACATAAGATTGAATCATCTATCTTTTAAGATAAATTCTTCTCGATAATCAAAATTACTCACTGTGATAATTTCTCAAAAAAATAGTCAAACAATTCAACAATATTTATACTATTGTTTATGAATCGATTTTCGCTTTCACCTTAAAAATTAGAACGCAAGTTTTTTTACCCTTAATAAAATAATTAGATTAAATTTGTGATTATATAATTACCCATAAATTAAAAACGAATTTCATTAATTTGATAATCATCATTACCTAAAAAAATTTTATATTATGTTATCCAAAAATAATTTACATCCTAATATTTTAAAAATAAATATATATGTATGTATATAGTTGAATATTTAATTAATATTAAAATAAAAAAAATCATATGTAAAAAGTTTAATACTTAATTAATTATTAAATATTTCAAAAGCATGAAATAATTTATTCTAATGTTTTTGAATTGATAATATATCTATTATTTACAAAATTATTAAGTCCGCAAATGCGGACCAAACACGAAAGCATTATTTATACCAGTTTAATTGTTACAGTAGCTAGTTTGACAAAAAAAAAAACAAAAAATAACAAAATTGTCAAAAAGACAATTTTGTGATCTTAGTCCCAGACCAGAGATCTTATGATATTCGTCACTGCAGTTCTGTGACAAAACTCTCTTAAGCTCATGTAATTTGTCTAAATGTGACAACTTATGTAATTGATGTTTGAATCCACACAATTCTAGAAGTAACACAGTTTCACAGAATTGCCATTTATGTTTGAATATTACGAGGTCTGACAAGTTCAAACTTTTTATAATACCACTCTCTAACTTTTAGTCTAAATTTATACTCCCTCCGTTTTTTTATAATTGACGTTTTAGGGGGAATTTTTTGTTCCAAAATATTTGACGTTTTCAATTTTCTATGTAAAATTTATTAGTAGTAAATGTTAGATGACCAATGATATTATAACTTCTATTTTACTATTGGTTGAATTGTGGTTAGGTAAACAATTAATGATGTTTTGTATTGAAAATGATAAAAAATAAATGTTTCTTAATCTGTGTGCATAATCCTAGAACGTCAAATATAAAAAAACGGAGGGAGTACTATTAAATTTCTTGTTAATACTATAAATTCTACTGTTTTGTTATGCATGTTTTTTTATTTATTCTGTTTTACTATTCCCCACATCATGTTTCTATAGTAAAATAATTTTACTTTTCTAGAGAATCTTTGGTCGGTCAATGATCTTAAATTTAAAAAGTGATTTATGTTCTCACACAATAAAAACAAATAGAGAAAGAAATATTAGAAAAAGACAAAAGGTAGGAATTTAAAAGTAGAGAAAGGACAAATGAAAGGTTATGAAAAGACATAAACATTTAAAGAAGACAGACAAATTCCACACCTCATCTCAATTTCATAAATATAAAATATTTTTTTTTCAACAAGACAACAAAAACAAAAGAGATGGTTTCTTGGGTTATGTTTTGTCTTTGTTAGGGCGTGTTTGGACGTTTCCTTATCCTCAGAATCATTACTATATCAAAACAGCTTTTTCTCATTTTCAACAAATATATAAAAATTACTTTTTATATTAGAAAATAATAGTGATTCCAAATCCAGGTCATGTCCAGACAAAACTCCATAAAGGTGGAGGTTCCCGTCTTGAATACAGACATATATGTTTGTGTCGGTATATGCATTTAAAATAAGATAACTCCGAAAGGTATAATGACAAGTGGGTTTTCACTGAACTTCTTCTTGACTAGTTCTCTAAATCAAGAAGCATAATCTAAACACAAAGTAGTTAATTCAAGGTAATTACAAGTGAGACTTTATTTTCTTATACTGATTTTAGTGGATACAGATGGTGATAGCAACATAGTCGGTGCAACATTAGTAAAATAAATGCAATGAAACATGAATAGTCATGAGCATAACAATTACTCCCTTTTTATCAAAAAAAAAACAATTACTCCCTCTCTTTTCAAATAATAGATTTTATAGTTTTTATCTTATTTATATAAAAATAATAATAATTACCGCTAATTCAACTAAAAGAATGTTTAATACAAATAGTTATAAACATCAACCGAAAAAATGTAAAATACAAATAATCATGAACATTAATTTACTTTAACTATTTGTATAAAATTGAAAACATCATAAAAAAAAAATTATAAAACACCACTTAAAATGAAACAGAAATAATATTATAGTTTAACCATGACATTTAACATTTGACAACTTTTAATTAGTTCCTTAAGCTCAAGGATATAAAGACAAAGACAAAGAAGAAGAAGACAAAACTGACTATCACGCATTGTCTGGTACGTAGAGCCAAAAGGAACAAAAGCTATACTCACAAGATAACCACCAGAGACTTCTCTCCCCTTCTTACACATTGCTACATAGATAGAACCCAAAAACAAACAGAAGAAAGCTTCAACATTTTCTTTCCACTGATGCAAAAAACAGTAAGTATTTTTTTTCCTTTTTTAGGTTAATCTTTTCTAGTTTATGTTCTATGATCATTGCTAGTTTCTTTCCTGTTCTTGTTTATAAAAGATCAAAATTCAGACAGTTTTCAATCAGGTGTTGTTATCTTTCTTCTTCTGTCTTTGAATCATTTGCTACTTATCAATCTGCATGTTTTAGAAATATTTTACTTCTCCTCTGTTTTTTTCCTCTGTTCTTTAACTGTTTTCACCACTTTTGTTAAACTGATGCAGATTCTCTGGAACACTAAAAGACTTTTGAATCTTGGGTTCGGTTCTTCTCGTTGTGGGTCTCTTAAAGTTCCAATCTTTCCTTAAAAAGGATTGAACTTTAAGTTCTAGACTCTCGCTTTTGGAGCCTTCAATGGTGGCTATGTTTCAAGAAGACAATGGAACATCCTCTGTAGCTTCATCACCACTTCAACTCTTCTCAACCATGTCACTCACAAGACCAACTCTCTTCCCTTCTTCTCCATCATCACCGTTTCACTCCCTCAAAGACCTTAAACCAGAGGAGCGTGGTCTCTACTTGATCCACCTCCTGCTAACTTGCGCCAACCACGTGGCATCAGGTAGCCTCCAAAACGCAAACGCAGCACTCGAGCAGCTCTCTCTTCTCTCTTCCCCTGAAGGTGACACCATGCAGCGAGTTGCAGCTTACTTCACTGAAGCGCTCGCTAACAGAATCCTCAAGTCTTGGCCTGGTCTCTACAAGGCCCTTAACGCAGCTAAGACAAGGACCAACAATGTCTCTGAGGAGGTTCATGTCAGGAGGTTGTTCTTTGATATGTTTCCTATACTCAAAGTGTCTTACTTGCTCAGTAACCGAGCTATACTTGAGGCTATGGAAGGAGAGAAGATGGTTCATGTGATTGATCTTGATGCTTCAGAGCCTGCTCAATGGCTTGCTTTGATTCAAGCTTTTCACTCTAGGCCTGAAGGTCCACCACATTTGAGAATCACTGGTGTTCATCACCAGAAGGAAGTGCTTGATCAAATGGCTCATAGACTCATCGAGGAAGCAGAGAAACTCGATATCCCGTTTCAGTTTAATCCAGTTGTGAGTAGCTTAGAGTGCTTAAACATAGAGCAGTTGCGTGTTAAGACAGGAGAGGCCTTAGCTGTTAGCTCGGTTCTTCAGTTGCATAACTTCTTGGCAGGGGAGGCACCTGAGAATGATATGAGCAACAACAATGGATACAGCGACTCGGCTTCATCTTTGCCTCTCCCTAGCTCAAGAAGGATCAGTAGATTCCTCAATGCTATATGGGGTTTGTCTCCAAAGATCATGGTGGTCACTGAGCAAGACTCAGACCACAACGGCTCCACGGTTATGGAGAGACTACTAGAATCACTCTACACTTACGCAGCTCTGTTTGATTGCTTGGAGACAAAAGTTCCAAGAACTTCTCAAGATAGGATGAAAGTGGAGAAGATGCTTTTCGGAGAGGAGATCAAGAACATCATAGCGTGTGAGGGATGTGAGAGAAGAGAAAGACATGAGAAGCTGGAGAAATGGAGACAGAGGATTGATTTGGCTGGTTTTGAGAATGTTCCTCTTAGCTATCATGCGATGTTGCAGGCTAGGAGGTTGCTTGAAGGATATGGTTTTGATGGGTATAGGATCAAAGAAGAGAGTGGTGGGTGTGCAGTGATTTGCTGGCAAGATAGACCTTTATACTCGGTTTCAGCTTGGAGATGCAGGAAGTGAAATGATATAAACACTTGTGACTTTTGTGTGTTCTCTTTTGTTTATGAGACACAATCTTACTTGTTTCTTGGTTTTGACTTTCTATCTCTTTGGCAAATGTTTCTTACTGCAATCTGCATATAAAATGCCTTTTGAGTTTGCAGCACTGTGTTTGTTTGGCTCATTATGGTTTGATCCAGTTTATACCAAATCAAATTCAAATCGAGTTGAAGATAGCTAGCCAAGTTTATGGTCAGTTCAAGTTCTTCAATAGTTTCCTCTTCGATCATGAGCAAAGAAAGAAGGGCCATATAAAAGAGCATAAACTATTAGAGGCTTTCTTGTGAGCACTCACACAGAAGCATGAATCATGTTCAAAACTTTTATCATGAATGCAAACGTAAAAGCATCTTCTTGAAGCTTACGTTTGGTCTGTCTGGAACTAGGAATCGATAACAAACCAAAAAACTGAGATTCACGGATAAATAAGTTTCAAACTTTTATTTCGGGGATATATAGAATGAGATAATAGCTAATTCTATATACGATAAACTATTATCTCATTCTATATATCTCCGAAATAAAAGTTCGAAACTTATTTACTCATGAATCACAGTATACCACATTTAGTAATATATGATAATTATCGTGGAAAAATAATTCGTCGTTTTTTTCTAATATTTTATTTTTAAAATCGAGAATATGGTTTTGCTATGAAAAATACATGAAGATGAAGAGGATGATGATTTTTTTCTCAACTCAGAGGAAATTTATCAAGATATAGAAGTCACGAGTTCTTTATGTTCAGATGCAGATCGTGGATGGCAGATTCTTCATGATATGTACAATGATCATCTAACACAATGCCAGAATATGTTTAGGACGTCACAAGAAGTATTTACTAAAAACATTTTTTTGAATTACTAGGAGGTTCGGACCGAATCTCTAATCTCTTCCATGTCCGAAACCACAACATTTACTAGGATGTGGCAGGAAGTATTAACTAAATTATATATTAATCTCCAAGATATGTATGGCTTGCGTGATACATATAATATATATACAAAAAAAAGTTGTGGCTACATTTTTACATATGTGTGGACATAATATAACAAAACAGATTGCGATGCATTCATTTGGTCATTCAGCAAAAAAAAATTCTAGAAAATTTCATGAGGTACTTGTTACACTTGTATCAATGGCTAATTATATATTTGCTCCAGATCCGACGTTTCTTATGCAAGTTCATCCTAAATTGCAATCAAATAAGTACCATATTTCAAAGGATTTATCGGTGCAATCGATAGAAATTATGTTTATTTTATAGTGTCTAGAATAGATCAACGTAGATATTGGAATATACATAGAGATACATCTATGAACATCCTTGAGATATACAACTTAAATATGTTATCTATATATGTTTATGTTTGAATTCCAGGATCTGCACATGATGCAGAAGTTCTTTCGCTTGCTTTCGAAGATAATACTAATTTTTCTCATCCATCCAATGGTAAATATTATTGAGGTGATTCAGATTATGAGTTACATTGTGGATTTTTTTGTCCATGTAGGAGAGAGCGATATCACCTAAGACGGTTCCAAAATCAAGTAGAAAAAGTTATTGAGAAGTATTTAATCATCATCGTTCATCACTTTGATCAGTGATTGAAAGAACTTTTGGAGTATGCAAAAAGTGGTGTATTGTGAGAGATGAATCTAGATATAACTTATCTACAATGCGTCAAATTGTGATGGCAACCATGCTTCTCTATAATCTTCTTCGCAAGAATTTTGTGAATCCTCACTTTCAATCAAAAGAAAATGAAAACGAACAGACGACAAATGAAGATGAATTTTCAAAAACAGTGGAACAAGATCTCAGTTCAAAACAATACATGGAAGTTGTTCGAGATAAAATGACAAACAACACATGGATTATGATATGTTAGATTTTGATAATTTTTCTTTTTATTTAATAAATTATAATCTTATTTAAATATTAATAACAAAAACAAAATTGTTAGTTAGAGTTTTGATTGTTCTTTTTTCAATAGATAAAAATTAGATTGAAAAAAAATATTTAGTAAATGATTCATAATATTTTTTTTATATAATAGCTACAACTTCTAAAGGTTTTAATACCAATCAGGCTTTTAAAAAAAATAACGCTACAGTTTTCAAAATTAAAATTTCTACAGCCATAATTCTAAAGTAGCCTAAAGCGTAAGTTGTTATCAGTGGGAGCCAAAATTTAAATTTCATTGCTTTTTTTTTTTTTTTTTTTACAAAAGGATAAAACCTAGACACCAATCAGATTCTTATATTTAAATAACCGAATCCAAATATAAACCAAATATATATATATATATATATATATATAAATATTCAAAAATATATATACATAGAACTTAATTATTTTGTTAATTCAAATATTATGATAGACAATTACAAACACAATACATTAGTTAAAATTTTATAAGCTGACAAAAATTAGTTTTTTATAATTTAAATATTTTCAATTACATTCAGATTTGGATCTGGAAGATTTTCAGTTTATTAGACAGATACTCCAGATCCGAATTAAACTCTGAACCAAAACAATAAAATATCCAATGGTAACAAAATCTCTAGACCTGAAATATCCAATCCCGGAATACCCTACGCCAAATCCAGCACTATTGTTAGTTATACATTTCGTTCGTGCATTATTTGTTACTGAACTTTAGGGCTTTCATGATTTAATCAATCCAGCAATAACCGACACTTAACCAAAACGATGAGAAGATAAAATTGGTCTTACATACAAAACACAGGTATGATAAAAATCATAAAATCCAGAGAAACTAGATCAAAGTTAAAAAAGTTAGCATCAAAACCACTAAATTTTACCAAAGTGACAATTCACTTTCACAAGAAAATGTGTTTGTTTCCAAAAGAAGACGTAAAGACAATGGAAATGTAAACACAACATCAGAAGATATACCTTGAAAGAACACACAAAGCCAATGTTTTCGTCAGAGCAAAATATGAGACTAATAATGTGGGATCATCACTATCCATCACAGGAAATAAGGAACACCTGTTCTTGGCCCTCTCATTTGATTGTTCTCTTCTGTCTCCGTGAAGAACTTCACATCCCTTTCCTGGTAACAAATCATAAACCGTCAGTGAGAACACGATCAGATCCTAAACACTTTCCAAAAACAAGTCTACAGCAGAACACAAGGAGAGCAACTGATACAGGCAGAGAGATTCTACAGCACCAACTAGGTCATTTCACATTAGATATACTGCAGTTATCATATAAATGTCAAAACCATAGTTCTAACTCCATCTCACAAGAGATGCTTGTCTAACTTCCCATAAACAAGAAGTCCGTTCATGTTTAGGTTTAGAGAGACAAGCATCAAAAGGAGCAACTTTATAGATACAAGAAGGCTCTCTTGCTTAGAAGATAGGTGTAACAACATGAAACAGGAGTTAAGAAAAGAAGAAACGAAGGACTTGCCATGTTGTCATTGAAGCTCAACATAGAAGCCACATTCCCACACCGGTAGCAGTAGTTAGGTGCAGACCACACCTTCACACACAAACATCAAAGAGAAGAAACATCACTAAGCAGATTATTATACTTCAAATCATTACAAGACACCACACTTACAGTTACAAGGCCTTTGTCTTGGAACATGTACTTGAGACCTTCTTGTACAAGCTGATGTGCGCGACATACTAGTTCAAGATTGTTTATATGGTTAAACTGCACAAGATGCAAAGCCAAAGGTAAAAAAGTATTTCTTATACAGATTTATTCAGATTTCAACCATACCTCAGTGGTAACCCTGGACCCAAAAAGCCAACCAGCCCCACGTGGACTTACAGCCCATGTTTCAATATCTTCAGGATCACTCCACATAAGATCACAGAATGGTCCTTCATGCGGGATTTCGCAGTTTCGATCAATCAATCTTATCTAGAGGACACAATAAGATCTGAAGTGAGTGAATGAGATTCTAATCAATCTTTATTAATAAAGCAGCACTTTTTAACCTGGTCAATTGTCCGTACATCAGGTGAAAGGCCACCATGAACACATAGAACCTACATCGAGGAAGCAACATTTTTAAATATAATTTACAACTTAAACATTCATATAACTCTTAAGAGAAAATACATCATAATACAATGCCAAATATCATGAGGAAAATACTTACAGTGCCATCTATAATAGCTGAAAGAGTGAGATAGTCAAAAACATCAGTGCAATATCTCCAAGCATTAGCATTACCGTACTTCCTTTGGCATTCGTCATAGAAACCATAGACCTAACAAATACAGTTTAAGACAACAACTTTATTAAAAAATGAACTTGCAGGGACACACGATAAAAATTAAACAAGAACAATTTAAACGAGAACAGCAAGCAGGAAGAAAGCATACAAAACACCATCACTTCATATTTACAGTGGTTGTCTTGGATTATATGATTAAAAACTTCCTTGTCACTAATGTAAGAATATTTTAAGCATTACTGTCAGCAGCTACTGGAATACACATTACACAATTAATTTGTAATAGAAGGTACAGTCCTCAGCTTGATCATATTGAAGATTTACCAGAAGTGTGTTCAAAAGTACAAAATATCATACAATCTTCTCCCTTGACAGTGGATGTTAAAAATCATGAGATATTGCGTAGGAATATAGATACATGAAGAAAACACATGGATGCAAAGGAACATGTTAGCAAGTAAAGCATTAGCTTCCACTACTCAAGTCACACAAAAAAAAAACGCATCTTAGTTAACATCCATGTCTATGTCTAGCATGGCCAAATATAACTTTCAAATCCGGTTATAACCACTGGGGAAGCAAATCAGAATAACATTTCAACTAGGAACTGCAACAATATAAAATCAGTCAAAACAGAAAGAACAAAAACGGATACCTGAGTAAGCTGTCTGCTTTCATGATTTCCACGCAAAAGTGTGATATGGGCTGGATATCTACACATTGAAATACAAGAGAAAGATCGGTCTTTACAGCTTAAAGAACATTCTCAAGAGAAGTATGCTACACAAAGTGAAACTGAAACGCATATAGAAATCAATTTACCTTGCTTTAAGAAGCAAAAGAATAGTGAAAACTTCAAGACTGTTGTAACCTCTGTCAACGAAATCTCCCTGAGAAAGCACATTGATTAAATGTGTCATTATGCTCAAAGACAGACCAAAAGACAAAGAGGGCATACCATAAAGATGTAGTTAGTGTCGGGGACATGACCACCAGTCTGGAAAAGCTTCATGAGGTCATGAAACTGGCCATGGATATCACCACAGACAGTGACAGGACTGTTGACAGGTTGTACATTAGATTCCTCAATCAGAATCTCTTTCACCTGTAAATAAACGTTACCAAAATGTATCTTAGCAAAATCATAACATAAAAACTATATGTTATCCATAGAATCTATAACCACCCGAGTTGCAAGGCTAAAGACTCAAATCAATGCAAGAACATACGTATTCGCAGAGAAGGTGAAGCTCGTCTTCGGAGAGATGTTGGCCATCTTTAACTTTAGATATCCATTGATCTAAGTCCATGATTGATTTGGCGTCTCTTCGGATTAGATCTATCTTTAGCAGAGCATTGCTCTCTCCGCTTCGTTTAGGGTTACGTTAGAGGAGAGAAGACAAAAGAACAAAACAAAACAAAACAAAACAAAACAATTGTCTGACCCAAACCCAATTTGGTCTTCAAACTCGGTTCCGTCTCTATATTTGTATTAACCCATCTTATTTTGGCAACACATTAATTATCATTTTAACTTCTCACCCTTATAATCCATTAGCGTTATTAGGCTTATTTACTTGGCAATTCTCTCAAATAAACATTAAAAAATGAATGATATAGCTCTTTTTATTTTATAAATTATAATGTTTATTTTTTACTGTTTTAAATTTACTCCGAAAACTGTATTTCATAACTTTAAATTCTAAGCTTAGATTAGTTAACTCAATGGATATAAATGTATATTTGTCCACGCATTAAACCATCTCCAATGGTTTACTCTACTTTTTCTATTAAATAAAATAACTATATAATAGAGTTGGTGATTGCTCCAATAATATTTTATTTTAGAGTTAAAAATAGAGTGATAAACAAAAATAAACAAGTTATTCTATATATAGAGTAAACTTATTTTACTTTATTACAAAGTGAAAAAATAAAATACCATTGAAACATTTTTTACTCTAAGAACGCCACTATTGCGTTAAATCGAGATTGGACATTGTCCAAAGTTCTTTTGTAATCTCACTGTGTGATATATGATGTTTAATAAAATCTTAACAATAATAATAGGAGAAAAAAGTTAGCGGTTGATGTGGCAGAGCTTTGAGCCGATCTTTGCGAATAGGGTTTTTCCAAGGTTTCACTTCCTCAAGGCAGCTTGCCGGTGCCGCCTGAGGGTTTTCCGATAGAGGTTTTGGTTGTGACAGGCTAGTCGGAGGGGGTCTCTCCTTCTCATACTCAGGTTACTTAAAAAATTATTGGGTTCGGTGCGGTTCAGGAAGTTCAAAAGAAGTTGAAGAAGTATGATGTAGATATCATGATGAACGATGGTGTGGCATCACTCAAATCCAAGGAATCACAATAAGACAGCTGATACGTTAGCCAAAACTGTTAGAACCTTTCATAGGAGTCTTGTTTTCGTTGGTTGTTTTATCCTATTCTCGACTCTCATACCATTTATAGTTTGAGTGATAAAACAACTTTTTGATGTCAAAAAGTCCTTCTCATGCCCAACTTCTTATATAAGCTTTTAAATTAAATATATTCTTATACTATATAGTTTAACCCAACCAAATTAATTAACGTTTTTTTCCTTATACTTAGGAATGTTAAAATGAGTCTAAAATGGATTTTGAATATAAATAAATGCTCGTTCACACGCAGTTAGTTTAATGGGCTTTAAATGAGTACTTTGTTAAATTTCATTTATTAAGTGGAGTTTTACTTAAAATTAGTGGGAACTCTCTTAAGTCTTAACTCATTTTATAATAAGTCTTAACAAATTAATTAACGTTTTTTTCCTTATACTTAGGAATGTTAAAATGGGTCTAAAATGGATTTTGAATATAAATAAATGCTCGTTCACACGCAGTTAGTTTAATGGGCTTTAAATGAGTACTTTGTTAAACTTCATTTATTAAGTGGAGTTTTACTTAAAATTAGTGGGAACTCTCTTAAGTCTTAACTCATTTTATAATAAGTCTTAACAAATTAATTAACGTTTTTTTCCTTATACTTAGGAATGTTAAAATGGGTCTAAAATGGATTTTGAATATAAATAAATGCTCGTTCACACGTAGTTAGTTTAATGGGCTTTAAATGAGTACTTTGTTAAACTTCATTTATTAAGTGGAGTTTTACTTAAAATTAGTGGGAACTCTCTTAAGTCTTAACTCATTTTATAATAATGTTATTTATTTATTTTTTCAAAAAATAAGCTAGGGCTCTGGCGAAAAATCATGATTTTCCAATTTTAGGGGAAAAATTTGATAGTGTAGTTTTGAGAGGAAAACTCAATTTTTTTGGATTTAGCGAAAAAACTGATTTTAACGGGGAAATTCAGTTTTGTGGTTTTAGTGAAAAATCCGATTTTCCAGTTTCGGTCGAAAAATGTGATTTTACAATTTTGGTGGAAAAAAATTCAAATTTACAATTTTAGCGAAAAATTGAGTGCGATTTTAGCCGAAAACTCAATTTCACGGTTTTAGCAGGAAAATTTGACTTTGCAGTTTCGATAGGAAAACGTAATTTTGAGATTTTGGCGGTAAACATTATTTTCGGTTTTGGCGGAAAATTCAAGTTTGCGGTGTTTACCCCTAACTCAACTTTGCGGTTAAAAAAAATTAAACCTCTCTTTCCAAAATCAATCTTTAAATATTTTTATTGTTAAAAAAATAAACAAGCTGATAAAAATAAACTTTTATTCCAAATAGTCTTACATTAAAAATAAATATCAAAACATAAAATCATATATGACTTTAAATAGATCTAATCGGGTTTATGGATCAATGTAATATTTTGGGTCTAAATAGGTATCCCTAATCTACTATTTTAAAATAGGTCTAAACTAGATGTGTTTGCAACAGTTTAATATTTTTTCTAATAATATAATATTAGGTCCAACATTTTTAATAATTTTTAAATTTTTTCATTTTCAATGATTTTTGGCTAAACACTTAATTCATTTGAATCAATTTCGGGAAATAAGTATTACTATTTTTCGTTTAGATGCTGCAAAAATATAATTTTATTTAACATAAAATTAGTATATTATTTTATTTATATTTTCATAAATAAAAAAATATATTTATTTAAATTTAATAAAGCTTTCTTATTTGATTCATGTTTTTTATTTTTAAAAGCATATACTTATTAATGCGAGATTATGCTTAGTTTAAGTTGACATCAATTAAATTATATACAAATAAAATGTTAGAAACGATAAACAAAATTAATTTATAATTTAAAATTATTTAGAGAAATACTTTAAGATAGGCCTACAAAGTTTTGTCACAAAATAATATTTAAGAAAAAAATAATTAAAATAAATTTTATTAACTAATATAGACTTAGGGTTTAGAGTTATAGGGTGCTTTGGAAGTGAAATTAATTTTTTAAAAAAATAAAAAGATTAGTTTAGTTATTTTTGTTTTTAAAAATTATTTTTGTTACAAAAACTTCAAAAAAATTATTTGAAAAATTTGCCTAAAATTTATCAAATACGTATATAGCACATAACTAATCAAACCCGCCATAGATTTTATTAAATATTTATAATAAACAGGTTGAATTTTTTTTTGTAGAAAATAAAAATATATAATTTATATATTTAATATGAATACAATAATATAATTATATAGTTTTCAAATATACTAAAATTAAAATGATTAAACTTTATTTATCAAAAAAAACATTTTAGTTTTGTAAATTAGATTTTGTTAAAAAAAATATTTCCGCTCTTATTTAGAATCTAGTTTGATATGTTAATGCAAAATTTATGATAATATATCCGCGGACGCATGTAAATATATATATATATTTTTCAAAATTGCATATATCCACCAGACCAAGCAGTTAAGGTTACCCTCGAAAGCTTATTCGCGAGATCTCTCACTAGACTTCAAACCCTAATCCGTCGCCGGTAAGACTCTCTCTCTCTCTCTCTCCGTTCCTCTATTTTTTTTGTTCCCATCTTCTTTAGTCCTACTCTCGTTGCCTTGTGTTCCGTTATTCCAGATCCAAAATTGGTCTTTCTTCTTTTTGATCTACTGGTTGCGATTCTGATAGCTTAAGGTCGTATGGCTCATCGTTGACTGCGATGTATAGGATTAGGTCAGTGATGTCTCAGTGCTGATTAGGTCTATATCTGTGTTTCTATATGATTGTTTTTGATGAACAAATACTTGTGACGCGTTTAAATTGAATTAAACTATGTGGTTTATCATCTACAGATTCGTGAAATGGTGATGAACAAATATTTATAACGCCTTCTCAGTGTTGATCGTGATGAATAAACTATTTGGTATATCATTTGATGAAGTTTAATTAAGATGGCTGTGTTTGTTGATATAATTATAACTAGGGCTGGACATTTTACCTATTAATTTTGGTTCGATTCGTTATTCGTTTCGATTCAATCCGAAAAGTCCGGATATTCGGAAGCAAATATCAGTTAAAAATGAAGCAATTCACAAATACTAAAAAGTTTAGAGGCGGGTATCCACTTTGCTCCGACTTTTAAAATTTTTAGAGCTGGGTATACTATTTAGTTTATCATCTACAGATTCCTGACTGCTTTGTTTTGATGAAATTGGATTAAGATGGCTGTCTGTTAATATACTCATTACGTTTCTCAGTGTTGATTAGGTCTATATCTGTGTTTCTGTGTATATGCTTGTGATGAACACATCGTTGTGACGCCTTATGATGAAGAAAACTTTGGTTTATCATATACAGATTGTTTTTGATGAAACTGGATTAAGATGGCCGGATATTCAATGAAAGGAGCTCCTACGAATGGATCAGTCTACGTTTCCAATCTACCACTAGGCACTGACGAGAACATGTTGGCTGAATATTTTGGGACCATTGGGTTACTAAAGGTATGGTATTAGCCAGGTACTCATTGTTTGGTTCTAATTTGTAACGTTATTGAATTCTTTTTAACCCACAAGATGTCTAGCTAGCTTCTTACTGTTCCTTTTTTAGAGAGACAAACGAACTGGTACTCCCAAGGTATGGCTGTACCGAGACAAAGAGACTGATGAGCCCAAAGGAGATGCTACTGTTACCTATGAGGACCCGCACGCTGCTTTGGCTGCTGTTGAATGGTTCAATAACAAAGACTTCCATGGAAGCACCATTGGAGTTTTTATGGCGGAGTCGAAGAACAAAAGTGGAGGAGATCATCCGAGTGAGTCTTTTGGATTCGATGGAGGTGCTGCTACTAAGGAAACAAATGGAGGTGCTGGAAGGGGGAGAGGTCAGGGTGATACTTCCGGCAAGCCATGGCAGCAAGACGGTGACTGGATGTGCCCAAATACAAGGTCTGTGATATCGGTGAGGAGCTTCATCTATTCATTGGTTTTGCAGTTTTATATTGCAGAGTTTATAGCTATATAGCGTTCTCATTTTCTTCTATTGGCAGTTGCACAAATGTGAATTTTGCGTTCCGTGGGGTTTGTAACCGTTGTGGAACTGCCAGACCAGCTGGTGCATCTGGTGGCAGCATGGGTGGTGGTGGCCGTGGAAGGGGCAGAGGTGGAGGTGCTGATGGTGGGCCTCCCGGGAAGGGTGCTTCTACTGGTCTTTTTGGTCCAAACGATTGGTCTTGCCCAATGTAAGCAATAAGCAATCTGATTAGGTCTGAAATAATAGTTGGCTCACTTTCACATGGGAATGAGCGTTTAATAGTTGTTTAAAATACGTTGCAATAGAAAGTTTACATTCCATAGCAAAAGAAGACATTCAGGTGGCATATGGTGTCGCTGGATATAAGATTAATATTTTGGATGTATGGAAAGGAGTATAGCTTGTATGTGAATTTGTTGATGATACAAGTAAATCCTTCACTTAGAAATGATGTGGCACTGAAACTGGCCCTAAGAATGTGTGAAGGCACCATGTTTCTCCTCTTTTGAATGTTGATTGTAATCTCGTAAACTGCCTTCAAACAGGTGTCAAACTGAAAAAAAAAGTTGTAGGCTTTTAGTTTTGATCCAGTAATCTGAGTTTATCTTAGATTCTTTTGAGGAAGTTATTTCTTACAGAGACTGTGTTCATTTTCCTGCGTCAGATATATAAATTAGGGGTTGCAAGTTAAATGGAAGTCTATGCTAGTTTTCTACTAGTTTAACTAAGAGACCGCTCTCATTGTGTATATATGCTCTGGTTCCGGTCTTTGGTATTCATATACTTCGGTCTGTAATCCTTTTGTTCTAATATTTTAATTATCAGGTGCGGCAATGTCAACTGGGCTAAGCGTTTAAAATGTAATGTCTGCAACACCAATAAACCTGGTCAGAATGAAGGTGGTGTGAGGTATGACTCAATGTCGATGATGAGCTTGTCTTTTTATTGTTCTTTTGCAATGTGGAACTGAGGATTGATATTATGAATGACTTTTCCGGTGAATTTAGGATACATCTATAGATTTTGTGTTCGATACTAGTAGTTTTGTTGTCGCTTGTCAGCAGGGAATTTTTATTCTTCTTTAGAGATGGCCTAATAGATAAATGTAAAATAGGACACGATAGTCTCTTCTGCAATTCGATCGAGTGGTTCCTTTGCAACTGTGTTCAGTATGAGAAAGCTGCTGCTGCTGCTGCATCAAAATGTTACTTGAAATGTTTTATCGTGGTCAAATTAGAGTTACTTAAAGAAACGTCAAAGCTTGACGGTCCTGTCGTTCTCTTAAAAGATCTGTGTTTATTTTATTTATTTTTATATATATAGGGGAGGTCGTGGTGGTGGTTACAAGGAATTGGATGAACAAGAATTAGAGGAAACAAAGAGACGCAGGCGTGAGGCTGAACAAGTAAAACATGCTTTCCCCGAAACGTCCTCTACAATTTGCCTTTTTTTGTTGCAATTTGGGTTGAGTTCTCATGTTTGTGTGTATACCATTTAACTTTATGTCACAAAAATATCAGGATGATGGTGAAATGTATGATGAGTTTGGGAATCTAAAGAAGAAGTACCGTGTTAAAACACACCAAGCTGACGCCAGACCTGCTGTTGCTGCTGGTCGTGCTGGGTGGGAGGTCGAGGAACTAGGTAATTTCTGTTTAACTTCAATTCACGAGAACTCCTCAATGCAATGGTAGTGATGATGATCTCTATGCTATATATATGCTTATAGTGCCAACTCCTTGTGGACCTCTCCAGTGATTCCTTTGTATTAATTGGTGTTTCTCTTAAGAGCTTTCTTCTTTTTAACTGAATGTATATTAAAGAAAGAAGGCGACAACAGTGTAAAAGATGTTTTGATTGCTGCTTCTCACAGAAGAGTCATGATCCTATATGTTTATTCGGTGTTGGTGATTTGTCTATATAATCTGTGGCAGGTGTTGGAAGAGAGAGAAGCAGAGACAGGCAAAGAGACCGTGGTGGCGATAACCATAGAGATCATCATCACTACGATAAGGATAGACGCAGGAGCAGAAGCAGAAGCCGAGAGAGGGAAAGAGGAAAGGAGCGTGACTATGATTATGACCGTGATCGGGACAGAGACAGAGACTATGGTCGTGGAAGCAGGTACCGTAACTGAGAGATTGATCAATTATTAGTCTCATCTTTTTCTAATGTTTTATCGACTTTATATCTACAATTCTCTGCCCTTTTTTCTTTTAATTGTGTGAAGTTAAAAGTCTTTTGTTACTTCAGTGGTCTGATTATGTTCAGATATTATTCCATGTCCTCTTGTCTTTTTTTTTGCGTTACTTTTAGAGTTTTTGTCCGTTTGGTTTTTAGTAGAAGTGGGCGGGGGACCGAATACTATCATATTTTTCAGTATTTGTTTTTTATTTGATGGATATTTAATTTTTTGATTTCCTTTATTTCGAAAAAACAAATCAGAAAAATACAGATATCTGGTCTTTTGACTATCCAAAAAACTAACGGATATTAATACAAGTAATTTTCAAAAACTCCACAAATTTATTTATTTTTAGTATCTTTTAAATAATATAAAATTAAATTAATAAAACTATATTTTTTATAAATATTTTTTAAGAAAAATTTCTACGAAGATTTTATGTTTTTATCTTAATTTAATATTTATTATGTAACTTTTCAACATATATATTAAAATAATAAACATATGAAATTATACATTTAAAATATATATTTAATTATAGCTATACATTTATTTGTATAATAAGATAGAGTGGAGCAGATTTGTCTATAATTTGTTTTTATTTGTGATTTACATCGGTTTTAAGGGATAATAATTTTTAGTACTTATTTTGTTTCGAAGATTTACAGATATCTGAATTTTTCAAATCGAAACGAACAATAAATTAAATCAAATTTAACGAATAAAATGTTCAGCCTTAATTTTTACTTTGTTGTGTCATTTTTCTTGTTCATTGCCCAATCATTTTTCAGAGCTGCTAAAAAGGATAGAACACGAAGATGTTTTTGTGGATAATAATTTCTCAGAAATCTAAAACAGGATAAGAAAAAATTGGGACATTGGGATTTTGCGGGGAAGGGGAGGTATATTTTAGTATCATGTCGCTGTCAAATACATGGTGGTCGCATTTGGAAATAATACGATGATAAAAAGCTCCTAGTGGACTCGCACATTACACCAGGAAAGAAAACATTTTTGTATATACCCCACGCATTCACATGCATTTTTAACTAGAATTTTTTAATACAAGATCGTAAAAAACATGACAATATTGGAATGGAGTTGTATGTGTTAGGATGTAGTTCTCTGTTTCAAAATTAAAATAGATCAACGGGATCAAAAGTGAAGTGAAAAAGTTATTACCAAAGGAGAAAGCCAAACAAAGTAGAGTATGATATCTACGGAATGAATGACATTTGCTATAAAATCAAAGGCCGCGAGTTCGAGTCTTCTCTTCAGATATATTTCGATGTTTGGTCATTAAAATTTAAATGCGGGTTTGTCAGTAATAGGAGGATTATGAGCATGTCACAGAATCTCCTGAAATTCAAAAAAAAAAAAAATAATAATAATATATGACATGGTGAAATCAATTCTACATTATATTTTTTTTCTTTTTTTATTAGTTTTTATTGATTAATCTAGGAATCCCATGTTTATATAAATATCCCAACTAATTTACAAGGAGAGATACAGTCCACACAAAGGCGTGGCAGCGTTTATGGTTGTCCGAAGCAGTAAAAAATTAAATAGTAAAAAATAAAAATAATATTCTTTATGTGTTTAAATGATGTAGTTTTTACTTAAGAAAACATATTAACCATTGTTAATAAATGTATTATCTTTTTATGTTTACCAATTTTCAGTAATTATAAACCAGTAGGATAAAAGGAGCCATAATTAAGTTTTTTAAAGTTTGTAATTCATCATTATTAACTAATAAACATACCTAGAAATATAAAATATGTATTAAAAAAATTAAACATTTATCTTTTAGGAACAAAGAGTAATACATAATGTTCAGAAAATAATAATAATACAAATTACTATAGAATAAAAATATATAAAAATCAAACTAACAAAAAATATTAATTATAGCACAATTAAGCTTTTATCATTAATTTTTTTCTTGTTTTTAGATAAAATAATCAAGCCACTTACATATTACAAAAAAGGTAAAGTTTTATGGAATTTAATTTCAAAAAATATTTTAGAAAATACATCTAAAACTATTACCATTAACTATTCTAATTACTCTTATTCATTAATAATTAACAATTATCTACGTTTTTGTTACTTATGGACACCCATGTTTTCCTTACAAATCCATCTTTTTCTTTATCCTAACTACCATGTGTTTTCATATTATAATCTCACGTTTTTATAATTATATTGTGCCTTAAAATTTTACATAAGATGATGCTTTTGATTTTCTAAAAAAATTTGGTGCCCTAAGCGAATGTTTACTTTCTTACTACTGAAGCATGGATCTGAGTCCACGAAAATACTCTCTCTTTTGATATACAAATGAGCTATAAATAAAAATTCATATTCGTATAGTTGTCAAGAACAATGTGAATTAATTTCACGATAACATATAGATCGAAAACGTGTCGGCGTCCCAAATCTTTTTCCAAAAGTTTCAGACCATGTTTTCTTAGTTTTGAACGGTTTTATATGGTCCCTACTCTTGTAAAAAGACTAACATTATTTTTTAAAGATTCTGATGTTGTCAGTACTAAAAACTGTTTGTCCCTATTCTTTTGCTCACATCGTTTCATTTTGCTCCCAAGATAAAAAAAAATTGCGCATATTTGCATTAAAGATCACTCGGTTCTCTGTGTCCCCTAAACAAATCCAATCCTCAAAATTATTCCTATTTATAAAACATTGACAATTATAATTACAGTTTCTACATCAGCAATATCTCTTATGATAATTTCAAAAAAGATCAGTCTGGAATAGTCATGAGAGCATGTGGCATGAGCTCATCCTTAAATGATATTGTCCGTGATACTTGGATTCATTTGCTTCTCCACACAAGATATAGAGTTTTGATCTCCCACTCAAAGTCTTTTGCACATAGCTAGCCAGGTAATGAAAGCAAGACCCCTTGACTGAACCAAACCACACGGTTCAACTCGACACGATCCTAGCTGGTCCCAACTCTTGGATAGATAACTAGATATCCGAATCTGAACTAAGTTCTTTTTAGCTATTTATGATATCTTCTGCAAAATATAGGGATTTGACAGCAAGATGCTATGATGTGCTGATCTCACATGAAGTTAAATATCATACCAAACATCATTAGTTGAATCACTTCTTAAGAACTATGAGATACCTATTTTTTTTTCTTTCTAATAATTATCAGTTTTTATTTGAATATGATTTTGAACGTCCATATATGATATTGTAAACTTTGAATTTGAACTTTCTGTAAAATTTTGAACTGAACACAGACATTATTCTTTACAGAAAGAAAACTACAATATTTAGACAGTAGCTTAGTACCATGAAAACTTGTGCAACTAGATAAGAAAATACTAAATTATATTAGTTTCTTTTTAAAGTCAACCATTCTCAAAGAAATAAGAATCAAAATTCAACAACATTCTTCAAAACAACAAAACAATACAAACAACAAATAATCAGTTTATTGGAATTTGAGATCATTTGAAAATTTTATGTGGTTTTCTATATATTGTATAAAATTGTACTATAGTTCAACATAAAATTGTGTTACTTCAGTCTAATTTATCTTTAATATTTTATGTAAATAAATTGTATTATTACCATGAAAAAATTGTGCAATTGGATTATATTAGTTTTTTTTTTAAAGTCATTCATTCTCAAAGAAATAAGAATCGAAACTCAACAGCATTCTTCAAAACAACAAAACAATACAAACAACAAATAATCATTTTATTGGAATTTGAGACCATTTGAAACATTTATGTGGTTTTCTATATATATATATTTAAAATTATACTATAGTTCAACATAAACTTTTGTCTTACATTCGTCTAATTTTCCTTTTAACATATTTTTATTTATATGTATTTGCATTGGTGGAAATAAAGACAAATAGAACACTATACTTATCTCATTTCCATGTGGCCTCTATAATTATTGCTCTATAAAATCCAAAAACACAAAATAAAACAGAGGAAAAAAGCTTACAAACAAGTCACAAGACTCATTAGGCTTTCATACTCTGATGCAAAAAAAAAAATCGCGAGAAAAAAATGTCTCTCTTCTACGATCTTCAAATCAATCTTGATGGAGAATACACATTCTTCCTCAATCAGGTAACAGAAAGAATCAAACATAACCAAAAAAAAAAACGAATCTTGATTATGCTCTGTTTCTTATTTCTCTATATGCTCTGTTTTAGGATGTGATCTCAAATTACTCTGTAACCTTGAGGAAGATGATAAAACAGAGCAAGAAGAAGAAGAAGATCATCACTATCGAGATCGATGAGTTTCCAGGTGGGCCAGATGGGTTTGAGTTAGTTTCAAGGTTCTGTTACAGCAACGGAGGAATCTCCATCGATGTCTCAAATGTCTCGACTTTGTACTGTTGCTCTGTTTTTCTAGGCATGACAGAGAAGCTCTGTTTCTCAAACCTTTTGCCTCAGACAGAGACTTTTCTTGAAGAAGTGTTCTATGGTTCTTGGAACGACATCGTTTTGAGTCTCAAGAACTGCGAGCAAGTGTTCCTCCACGCAGATTCGTATGGTCTTGTTGACAAACTCATCTTCGCAGCTTTGACCAGAATCTCTCCGAGCTCAGAAGCTTTCTCATCCTCTTCTTCCTCTTCGCCTTCTTCGTCCAAGAACACGCCTGAGTCAGACAAAAGGTTGAATTTTCAGACTGTTTCTTGCGGAAGAAGCAACGAATGGTGGTTCGTTGATATGTCAAGTCTCTCCCCGCTGATCATCTTGAAGCTAATAAGGATCATTGGAGCTTACAAAACAAAAGTAAAAATCTTGGTGTTAACTAAGTTTCTTCTTCATTATCTCAAGACAAGACTCCAAACCAAAACAAGCAAAACAGAGCTTATCAGGAACAAGCTTGAGTACTCTGAGTTGGCTGATACAGCTGTTAGAGGAGTGGTTTCAGCCGGTAAATCCGCGTTTTCTTGCAGGAAAATCTTCTGGGTTCTTCGGGTTTTATCCGGTTTTAGTCTGAGTAGAGAGTCAAAGACCGGTTTAGAAACCCTAATTGGAGAAATGTTGGATCAAGCAACACTTGATGATCTTCTGATACCTGCAGCTGGAGGAAGCAGAGAGAGTGGGTTTTACAATGTGGATCTTGTGATAAGATTGCTTAAAGTGTTTGTGAAGAACATAGAAGAGGAAGAAGAAGAATCAAAGATGAAAGAAGTTGGGAGGTTGATTGATAAGTATTTGAGAGAGATATCTCCAGATCAGAATTTGAAAGTGTGCAAGTTCCTTGGAGTTGCAGAGAGTTTGCCTGATTCAGCTAGAGATTGTTTTGATGGAGTTTACAGAGCCATTGACATCTATCTACAGGTCAGTTTTTTATATTCTTGAATTTTTCTTTTTATTTCACAAAGATTTTCTTGAGTCTTTTCACCAACTAATTGATGGTGCAAAGAACAAATGTTTTTAAATACAAAGTGAGACAAATTAAAGAGAGAATAAGTTTGTGTTACAAAAAAAAGTAGAGAATAAGTTTTTTTTAAATACAAAAGATGACAAGTGACAGATAGATTTTCAATACATTTTTTGGTTTCTTGTATTCATCAAGATATTCAAAATTTAAAACAGAGCTAAACTATTCTTTTAATCATCTTAAAGAATTGAAGTTTGTGATTATGTGTATACCATTACACACTGAGAGTATATGTTATATTTAAGACATGGAGTCATCTTCAGTTTCTTCACTGTCTTGTTGCTGCTGTGGGGTTCCTGTCAGATTACCTCACAAGGAAACAATCACTTCTGTATTATTGTATTTGTCTGGTCCTAAAAAACTACTATTATTTACACTATACTAAAACTCAAAACTATAGTTCTTTTTGGGTATAGTACTACCAATTGCCACTTTATATTAATAATTGATAATTTGAAGATATCCAATATTTTTTTTCTAGAAACGTTCAATAGTATTTACATCAAAAATAAAATTTTAAAAAATACAATTGTGGTCATTTTGGTTGAGTTGGACAACCTTTGTTGTAATCAATTGTGGTAATCCTTTTTTGTTTTTGTTGTTGTTGTTGTACAGTCTCATCCGAATCTAACATCACAAGATCAAACAGTGATATGTCGATGTCTCAATTACAAGAAACTAACAAGGGAGACGTGCAAACAGCTTGCTAGAAACCCTAAGATACCTCCAGATGTCGCCGTTCAAGCACTCAAGTCAAGATGTGACAATCAAGAACACAAAACTTCAACTTCAGAGGTGAAACTTGTAAACAAGAGTGTGTGTCGTAGTCGTAGACACTCACAAGACAAGAAGCATGTAATGCTGCACCTCAAAGGCTTTGAGATATCAGAGAAATTAGTTGAAGAGTTAAAGAGTAAAGGAGGATATAACTGGAAGGTTATGGATAGTTTCAGAGAAAGGTTATGAGTTCAAATGTCATTCTCATTTGCTGTCTCAATGTTGTACAGAGAGTCTTGTACAAATAATCGGTTTTCGCCGCGTTTTTTTTCAGTATCAAAGGTTATGACTTCATGAACAACAACACTTTTCACTTGGATCCAGCTACATCCCAGCAACTTCACCATTTGTTGATTCTTCATCCAAGTTTTGGGATTCTGAGTTCAAATTAGCCAAGAGTGTGTACCTCCCGCTGTGACTGGGTTCTAGCTTGATCACCCGGAAAACTGCGTATTGATAAGTTAAACGAGCTTCCAACCTAAAACCAATTGGTGATAAGTGGATTTACATTTTATATATTAATTAATATCTGTTCCAAATACCGATGTAAAAGACTTAGTCTCTAATACGTGTTTACCTAATTCATAGTCTTTGTGTATCAAACAAACCCCAAACAGAGCTCCCCATTGGTTCTACCTATCAAAGCTTTTGCCTCTCATAGCAAACCTTTTGTACCAAGTAAATCAACCACACATAGTGGTCCTCAATTGGATCCAAATTAAATCAAACCAAACCAATCCGAATCAAATCAAACCAAACCGAATCAAATCAAACCAAATTACTATAGCTCTCAGGCTGCATTTGATGTCACTTCAAATACGAGCTGGGCATTCGGCTCAAACCAAAATAAATCAAACAGACCAAACTGAGAATATTTGGTTTAGCTACAATCCCACAAAACAAACTTAATAAACCAAAATTAACAGTACTATACCAGACTTAACAAACAAAATCACTGAATTATCTCTTAATAATTAGATCAAATCCAGTTATTGCTAAATCCACAAAACATTCTAAGATCATTGGTTCAATACATTCAGTCTTCCACAGAATAAATCGAGATATAAACGATTTGGTTAAATTCATAACACAAAATAGAACACAAAACCAAACCAAACAATCGAACTTCAAACCAAACCAAAATCAATTTAGTTATATCTTCCCAAATCCGAGAAAAGCTAAAATAAAACGAATCCTCAGTTCTACTTCAAAATGTTTATGATTTAATATTTTTCCGATCCCTAACTTAATAATTTTTGATCGATCTTAGTTAAATGCAATTTACTTCGGTTTTTGATCGTTTGCGCATTTTTTCAAACGGAATAACAATACTACTAAGTAATGAAACAGTGTTGTGACATAATGAATTTACAAGGGACGTCTCGTTTCTTCTTAAGAATCACCGCCACCGACTTTAGCCACAATGACTGAAGCATAGTGAGCAATGTTAGTCTCAGGGGAATGTTTAAGCCTCGCGATGACCGGATACAACTCCGATGACTTCACGAACTGTCTGCAAATCTGATGGTTTGAACACATTTTAGCAAGCGAGAAGAGTGCGATCTTGAGCGGTGACTCACTTCCTGTCTCTTTCTTGCTCGGGTTCAGGGCAGTCGCCGAGCAATCCGCTACCAACTTCAGTAACGTCTGCATCACAAATTAGACCACCAGTTTCATCATGCCTGAGGAGACTTATATGTAACACAAAACGTCGTGATTGATTTGATGCTTAACCTGTAAAGCTCCTTTCGAGACTATATCTTCACAAAGCTTGTTGGAGTTTCGGACAAGGTTGCTCAATGCACCAGCAGCGTTCGCTTTTGTTTTGTCTTCTTCCGCTGAGGTCAAAACGTTTGCTAGCTGTGTTATAGATCTTCTTAGCTCTTCGTACAGCTTGTCACTATGGTAAGCAGCGTTCCCAATCTACAACAAAAAGAATCTCTTTCAAAAAAGATCAAAGTATTATATGAAATGTTTGTTAATTTGTGATGAGTTTTACAGCAAAGCAAGCGAATTTCTGTGTTCGTTTGTCAGGATCAGCGCATCGATCAATGAGGAGACCGATGATTTGATGTTCCGCCTACAAGATAATAAGCACGCAGACAATGTAAGAAAGGAACATTCTGTTCTCAAAACAATAAGGCTCAAAGTGTTGTGTTACTTACGAGAGAGCTGTAGAAATATTCATTGTGTCTGCACATGTTACCAAGAGCACTACAAGCTTTTGCGCGTATATTTGGATCTGGATGAGTAAGAAACTCCTTTAAAGGCTGCAAAACAGACGCCTCACCGATGTATTTGTAGAAAGCCTACACGGTTGACGACAATACCAACAAGTTAGAGAGCAGCGTATGTACTTAACTATCCTATGTGTCTAAGCAAATAGAATGCAACACGTGTGTTGTTTCGGTTTTACGAATTTAGAAACCTTACCTTATCCATCCTCGATAGGTCAGATATGATCATCAAAACATCAAGTATGACTTCTCTAGGACTTGAATGGTTGAGTAATTTTTTCATTCTGTTAGGATCCAACAGACCTTTGCTAACGAGCTCTACCGCAAGACGTGGACGACCCACCATTTTGGCAAGAAAAGCAACAGGCCTTACTAAATCTTTTAAGTCCAAGTGTTCCAAGCAACGAAGAATTAAACTGGGCACTCCCACCTGAAAGTTCAATCCAAAGAGATTTATTCAGTTCACATAATGACTTAGCACTAAGAACCAAACAGAATACTGGGTGAAGAAGTGAAACCCAACTACTAGTCACAGTTGCCATTTAAAAAGTTACTAATCGATGCCTGTCCTCCATAGATATAATGATCATGTGTGTCAAAACTTATGTTCTATTACTTGAGTTCAGCTTATGAATCATGATAAACAAAGCTATAGATTCTAATTAACTAACCTCCACGAGGACTTTTATGTATTTGTCCATATCCTCTTCTATAGCTTTTAGCAGATCTCTATCTTCGATGCACACTCTCACGCCAGGAGAGCCCATGTTGAGAATGAATCCGCTATTCACAGAAGCAGCGGCAGATAACGGACCTGGTTGACTTTGTAGAGCAACAAAAGGAAAAGCAAGCAGATCAATTATCACATTTATCGTCTCTCTGGCTCCATTTTTTCCTCCCCCAGGACCTCCCCAGCTCTTTACTAGCTTCATATGAGCATCAGACATTAAATAAGAAATCATCTTCATGTTTTCAGTCTTCACTAGAACTTGACGGTAAGTTAAAGTGCCGCCTGAAAGACAGTGGCATATAGACGAAACAGCCCATATAACGCCCATAGGGGACACGCCAATCCTATTGGGAGTGTTCTTGATGTCATCAGGGGAAGCATTTGAAAGTCTGGCAGCTAACAGATTCATAAGAAGCAATGGTGTACCACTAGCAATAAGCTGCTGCACAGTTAAAGGTCCTCCCCACTTCAATCTGGATTCTAATAAACCGATACATCCATCCAGAAGTCCATGCCATTTGGTAAGATTAGACTTGGCAGAATGAGATATGACTTCACCTTCATTACTTGGCATAGGCCTTAGATGATAACATAGCTTAGTAGCTCGAGGAATCAGAGGCACTGCCATCTCAGAGACAGAAGATTCAGCAGAAGATCCTTTTTCCAGAGAGAGAATAGATGCAAGAGCAAGCATAGCTGATGCAGAGTGATTCTGAAGGGAAGCTTCGATTTTATCCTCTGAGGCAATATGATTGGCTATGGCAGAAAGACGATGTAGATGCTTCTTTGGAGAAGTTGTCAGCATCAACAGAGCAGAACTTCTCCCACTTAAGTTCAAACACTGGGCAACTGTTGCCAACAGAAGGCATGAATGGAACACCAGATTGTTTAGTCTACCCTTGATGTTATTTGTTTCTCCTGTTTGTTGGTCCTTGATCGATGATGTAGCATAAGATAGTATCGAAAATATTTCTGAAATAACAGTACCATCCTCTCCACCACTGACTACGTTAGTAATAGGCAGTGAACTGGGAAGACCACAAAGCACGCTAGGCATAAGTCCATTGTGAAGGCAGCATCTTGACAAGAGCTGATGCATCACAGAAGGAGTTCCCAGTTAAGTTTCAAGACAGGAAAAATTAATAACCTACAAAGTGAACGTAGCCAAATGAAGAGAGGAGCATCACATAATCACCTGGATAGCAGAAATCAATGGAGCCTCCGCTCGTTGGTGGAGGCAATGACTGACAGCAATTTGCACATGTTTTGATCGGAGATATGTTTTTGTCACGGTATCGACAAGTTTCTCGGACAACGGACCCCACTCACAGTTCTTTTGGTCAAGCTGGGAGAGACGATGGCTTTGCAAGGCATCGAGAGGAAATATGTAGGCATTGTCATTCTTGAAGAATCTTTCTGAAGTATCTATGAGAATCCATATTGCTCTACAAGCTTCACAGGCTGCTGCTAACATGTGTGAGGAACCAGAAGCTAAACTCGACCCAGAAGAAGCCAAACAAAGACACAGATGATCAACTATGCGGGACATGTTAGCATGCTCCAAAATCTGTTGCGAAGTAGAATCAGGAGTTGAAGTCTTAAGATTTTCTGCAACTCGAGACAACATCGTTGTGATGCAAGAACAGGCCTCATATAAAATTCTACCAGTTCCCTCTTCTTCCCATCCGACAACCTACATACACAAAAAGTAATTAATAAGTACAGTTGGTTTGATCTCAAGAGAACCTCTTCACCAAAAGAAAGTTCACCTGTACGAAAATTTCCACTAATTTGGTCCAGTGCCTGATGTAGGAGCTATGTATGCTACTGCCTTCAATATGCCCTACCAAGTTTTTAGTGACTGAAAGACTCTGATACAGAAATATGCCAGCGTTACAAATCATTTCTGACTACTAAATAAGGTAGAAGATCTAATCAGACACATGGAAGAAGTTTTGCTCAAGAGAATTCACCTTTGGTATTATGTTGTTGAACTCCGACGATTTCATCCCAACAAGAGCGGCAGTAAAATCTAGCAGTGCACATGTTATTTTGTCAATCAATCCAACTGAAACTATGGCACGAGCTGCAACCAAATTGGAAATGATCCTGAGAGACTGAACAGAGCAAGCAACATCTTTGTCCCTGCTCACCCATGAAGACAATGCGAATACATAAGTTGCAACAATCACTGGACGGGAGTAAAATATCATAAGACCAGAGGGTTAAAACCTTGTTTAAGTAGAAAACCTATTTGTGTTCCCGCTATTACGATCAACTAGGTTAAAAGATCAAACCAAACACCAAATATTACCTTTTAGATTGTTGTGTTGATTTTGAACATCTATCAAGCGACAGCAAAACAAGATCCATTGCTTTATCATCTTCACTTATAACTTTTGCACCTTTAGCAGTGCGAGATGCATTTTCCAGTTTTTCTAGTGTTGCGTCACCTGAAACGGGGAAAAGAACCCAGGCATTTAATGATATGATATATGTGTCCATTATGAAAAAGACAAAAAAAGAGACCCCGGAAGCAGACCAAGAACTGGGTTTGTATTTGAAATATACAGAACCTGAAGTAAAATCCATTCAGAAAGTATGAAGAAGAGATTTACAAATAACATCTTCAATTACCTGAACTTTTGATATCCTCTTGGGTAGGGAATCCAAGGAAATCCTCAGGAGATGGAGAATTTACTTTGACAGCACTCTTTATATCTGACTGATTGTCAGCTAGAGTTATTGGAGCAGAGGTGTCTTTGACCGGGGTCGCAGAGTCACACTTTTCTGTGTCACATTAACATTATAAAGTTAATAAAGGAGAACAATAATTAAGAATCAAAGTCTAACCACAGACTGAAGTTAGTCAAACCAGTTGTCTGTTGAACTCCATTTTCATTGAGTCTCCAAGCAGCCTTATGGTTAACTACTGCTGTATGCATTTCCTGAATACGAGTTCCAAAATCGTCTTAGTGTCTATTATTCCACAATATTTCCAATTTTCAAAGCGTTTTTATTGGACGAAAAGGACAATTAACAAAATGCTTTGTACATAAGACAGTAAAGTATAAGTCATCAATAGTATATTTTTACCCTGGCCTCAATTTCTTCTTGTGATTCTTTAACGAATGAATGCTCGAGAAGCGCAGGCCAGGTTAATCGACTTTGGGGCACCTGTTTTGCATTGCAATATACAAACATTTTAGCTCATTCCGTGCTAAATTTCAATAGTTAGAAATGGTACAAAATAGCTTGGATCATAATAGAAACTTCACCTTATTGAGCAATCCCTTCAAAAAGCTTTTGAAATTATAACTCATTTCATCAGGATATTTGACAGGATCCTTGAAGATTCACAAAAATGTTAGCTCAAACTTTTAGAATAGAGGATGGACAAGAATATGCAATGATATATATACCTTAACAATGTGACGGATGAGAGCGTATACGGAATTAGTGTAGAACGGAGGTTGACCAACATATAATTCATACCTGGTATATCACAAGAGATTATTCAGAACCATCCCAAGTGTGGTTTTATGTATATAACATAAGAATGAAGCAAAAATGAAAACTTATGAAAAAGGCCGTCACAATCATCACATTAATATATGCAATAGCTTTCATAACAATATTAAACACAATCATCACACTACTATATGCAATAGCTTTCATAGCAATATAAAACGGAAGGGGGACAAGTAAAATGAGTTTCTCCACTTACAATATAACACCAAGAGACCACAGGTCGGCTGTATGATTGTATGGCTGTTCTCTCACAAGCTCTGGCGCCATGTACAATGGAGTGCCTGAAGTAAGATTTCATTGATAGAAATTAACAAGGTATTGATTTATTTATTCATTCATAGGCCTAATGAAAGTAAAAGATGTTAACCTTTAATAGATCGCAAAACCACAGTGTTGGCAGACATAGCTCGAGCGAAACCAAAATCACATAGCTGAAAAGTCAAAGAGCAGACAATTAAATAGTTTGCTTACGAAAATTAATATAAAAAAGAATATAACAAGCTGCATTGACAAATGTATAATCAAAGCTGGTTGAAAAGTAGTTTTATTGCTACTTGTTCTACTTGTTCTACTTGTTCTAGGCTAATCAAGCATTAGACTGAAAGTTCCAAGGGTCATATATCATTTTCAAGAGGTACCATAAGTTGAGAACGGAGTAGAAGAATCGTACTGTAATTTTAAACTTATCATATTTTCCATCTTTAAGAAGCATACAAACCAGCATTTCTAGCATAATCCTTGGAAGCAGAAAAAGAAAGACTATATTACCTTAACGACTGACCCAGGACCAATAAGAATATTTTGTGGCTTCATGTCACGGTGGATTATGCGGTTTGAATGCAAGTAATGCAATGCTTTCACCTGGTGGTTTTTGAGAAGTTCAGACATTGGTCTTATTAATCACAAAAGAAGGAACTCAGATGTAGTAATAAGATCCAAATTGGCAAAAACGTGTTACCAGCTGCTTTGCGATTGCTTGAACTTGCTCTTCCGGAAGGCACTTGTCATCTTCAAGAACCTCAAACAATTCACCCTGTGAAAAAGTGTTCCATCATGATTAATTTATTTCATATAGGTGTGTGACTACAAAACTCTTTAAGAACCACCCACAGGGAGGAGAAGATTACTTGGGCAAACTCAGTGACAACACAGAACTCTCGTGCGTTTTCAAATGAGTCGAGCATTTCAATTATATTCTCATGCTTGAGCTTCCGCAATATCTGAAAACCATACATAACAAATGTTCGTTAAATTAAAGACACACCACGTGAATGCAAAGCATGGAAGTTTCTAACCTAACCAAAGGTCATTAGCTTAACTAGAAAGGACCTTGACTATTGTGTCAGAAGTCCCTAGTTCCAATAAGCTCTGGAACGGAACTAATATTACATACTGTGGTTCGGGAACTAAGGAAGTTTCTAACCTCGATTTCTTGTCTTAGACTATGTATATCCTTGTCACTCTTTCCTTGTTTCATGATGAACTTCATAGCCACCGTCTGATCATTAAAACATCACCAAAGTAAGATTCGAAATCAATCAGTATACAAGATTAAACGAACAAGATCAATGAACCTGGCCAGTAAACTTCCTTCTTCCTTTGTAGACCCTCCCAAACGAGCCTTCACCAACGAGCTCTATCACATGATAATCCTCAACACCCATACTTGAGAGCACGATCGTGTTAAAACCTGCCGTATAAACCATAGTATTAGCTTACTCAAAAATGAGAGTCTGTGTCTAGTTCAATCAAAAGCTTCGAAAGGATCTCTACACACTATTTTGCGTTCCGATTTAGCTACAATCGCGAATCTAGTAAGCTAGAATTGCAGATCCAAAACCTGATTGAACGAGGGGGAAATCGAAGATTTTAAGCGAAGTAAAGAGGGATATAGAACCGTGGCTCGCGACGATGCGTAGAGTAGAGGACGGAGATGGTAGAACTGGAGACGCCGCGGATGTGGAACGGCGGAGAACGGTTACGGCGGTGAAGCGGAGAAGAGAGATCCGTTGGATCCTTGTTTGAAGAGAGAGAGAGAAGATATTCCTGGAAACTTTTGAAATTCAAAAAGAGGGAAGATACTCTCTACTCAGTCCAGTGTTATCTCAGAGAGACTATAAAAAAAACACAACTCACGTTTTGTGGTTTATTAATTTTTTTGAACGGTCATAAAAACACACACAAATTTTTATTTGGGTTTCGTATCAAAATTGCAAATGGAAAAAGAAGAGTACAAGCCCAAGGAGTTTTTTAGTTAAGATGGGCCGTGCCTAGTGCAGCAAAATATTAGTAAAGTTGAACTTGATTAACGTTGGCCCAAAAAAAAGTTGAACTCGATTAATGAAATTGAACTTCCAAATATAACTGATATACCTATCTTAAATATTAATTAATGTCTTTTTCAACTTCCAATCTAGTAGATTTTGTCTATAATACTAAGAAGAAGGATGGTTGGAGTTAGTTTTTTCAGAAAGATTGAAGAGAAAAATATATCATGTAGAGCTTAACTTCAGATGCGACGGTTGGAAAGTCGAGATTCAGACTTTGTTCAACGCTTAAACGTTGTGGTAACGTTTAGCGATAAGAAAAAAACACATAGAAAAGAAAAAATAATGGAGAAATATCACAACGACAGTCAATGGTGCTCAAATTAATCATGACGCATATCGTTGTTTTATCTTGTGATTTACAGTTTATTCCTAGTTTCTTCTCTTCTTAATATTAAGTAGTTGATGTGACTTACACAAACAAAAGTTCTTCATCATTCTTTCAATATTTTTGATCTTTGTTATACATCAGTGTTCACGTCTCAAACTTAGCCTTAATTTGTGATTTGGTGATCAAGTTGGCGAATGAGGTAATCGGTGGAGCGATTAAAGATGCAATGCAATTTTGCATCTTTAACTAGATAGCATAAATCGTTGTCTGCCAGCTCCAAATAGTGAATTGCTTTGTTAGTTTGTTTTTTTCTAAGTTATGCATTTAGAAAAAAAATTCTTCCTAATCGCTAGAGATAGTAAAAATCCGTCACTCTATCGATCTTTTTTTTTTTGCTAACCGAGTATTCTGTCCTCACCGAAATGGTCCAGACTAGAGACCAAAGGAGGAAAAGACCTAGCTTGCGCTGGTCACCATGTGTCCCACTTTGAACGGTCTTCGGTCTTGGACGCTGCAACACCACATGTAAATTACTGCATGTAAATCACAGCTGTGAGCCCTTTACCAACTGAGCTAGAAGCCCCGGTTTATCGACCTATTTTTTTTTTGTTAGGCATTTGTTCAAGACAAATAACTAAGCAAAGAATCTCTTACTCAAAAATTCTCATTTCATCCAGACTGCTCTATGTCATAGACACATGCGTTTGTGATATGCGGTTTTCATAAACAAATTCAATCGAGTGAATGTCACTTATTTTTCCAACGATCTCTCCCAAATGGAAAATCTCACTCGTCATGAAGTTTTCTAAGCATTATAAATGTCACTTAAATCACTTATTGAAGGATAATTCAACACCTTTCCTCTGAAATTAAAATTGTCGCATTATACTTAAATAGTAAGAAAAATTTAAACAAGGTCGAATTTTATACAATTGTTCAAAGTAAAATTCTCACTTTGTGCAAAACTCTAGTATGGTAATGTTTCTCAATTAATATATAAAGAAATTTTATGCAATTGTTCAAAGTAAAATTCTCACTTTGTGCAAAACTTTAGTATGGTAATGTTTCTCAATTAATATATAAAGAAATATAAATATTTTTTTTATAATTTCGCACATTACTACTGGTAAATCTTCAATGGAAAACCGTTTCCCAGTTTAACTTTCCAAATATTTTAACGTGAGAGAATGAAACGTATATATTTCAAATAAGTTTTTACTGTTTTACCTTAAAATAATAGTATCCGAGTGAAAAGGAATCAAATTACTGTATAGTTTTAACGGCTCCCATAAGATAGGATGAGAGGAGAGAGACAAGGGAATGAGATTAGGCAACGCCGTTTCTCTTCTTCTCATATCCTCAACTAAACCTTCGTCTAGGGTTTACTCTTCCAATCTCCGCCGCCATTTCCTTTCTCACCTCCGCTTCTCCTCCTCTTCCTCTTTCGTCGCAATCATGCCGGGTTCCGAAACATCGGAGATTCAGTGGCCAGCGAGGAGAGTAAGGGACACTTATTTCGATTTCTTCAAAGGGAAAGGTCACAAGTTCTGGCCATCAAGCCCCGTTGTTCCCCACAATGATCCTACTCTTCTCTTTGCTAACGCCGGTAACGATACTCCGATCGCCGAGATTCTCGATTGTTTTTTCTTCCGAAGAGATTAGAAATGTTCGCTTAGTCGATCTGTGAGATTCAGATTCTGTTGAGTTAGGTTTTAACTCGTAACGGATCACTGATTGCGGAGTTGAGTGGTGTGGTTTATTCATTGTTCTCGAAACTTTGGGAGATTCGTATACTGTCTCAAATGTGGTGTTACTGATTCTTAGCTGAGTTAGTTAGTTAATTGCTCTTGATATGTCTATGGCTGTGATTGTGGAGTTAAGCGGAGTGGTTTAGTCATTGTTCTCGAAGCTTTGGGAGCTTCGTATACTGTTTCAATTCAAGTGTCCTGTTACTGATTCTTTGATTTTTTTTTTTTTTTGTTATTTGCTCTTGATGCTTCTATGGCTGTAATTGTGGAGTTGAGTTGAGTGGAGTGGTTTATTCATTGTTCTGGAAGCTCAAGTTTCCTGTTATTGTTTCTTAGCTGTGTTTATTATTTGATCTTGATGTGTCTATGGCTGGGTCTGGCGACAACTAGAACAATGAATGACATTGAAAGTTCTTTGTTTTCTCAAGGAATGAACCAGTACAAGCCGATTTTTTTGGGGACAGCTGACCCAAATACGGAGCTCAGCAAGCTAACCCGAGCATGTAACACCCAGAAGTGTATCCGTGCTGGTGGGAAGCATAATGATCTTGATGATGTGGGGAAAGATACTTACCATCACACTTTCTTTGAAATGCTCGGTAACTGGTCGTTTGGTGATTATTTCAAGAAGGAAGCCATTGAATGGGCTTGGGAGCTTTTAACTAAGGTAATTAGAACAGCTGGTGTCTTGTCTTGAAATACTCTAGGGTTCAAAGAGTACATCGTCCTCTTCCCGCACGTTAGGGCGTCTATCTTTGTTTACGTGATTTAAGAAAATAAGCTTGATATACAGTGAAGTATTGCCTCTCTTTCTCCTGCGATTGTACGTCACAATAAGCCTGATCGAATTTATGTCTCAGGTTTATGGGCTACCAACGGACAGAATTTATGCTACGTATTTTGGCGGTGATGAGAAAGCTGGCCTTCAACCTGATAATGAGGCTCGAGATATATGGCTAAAGTTTCTTCCACCTGGACGTGTGCTGCCTTTTGGTTGCAAAGTATGTTTGCTTTTTTACCACTCCTTTAAAACCGATTTGTTAAGAAAAAATGAACAACTTTTCTTTTCTTCTTTAACCTTTAAATGAACAGAAAAATATATGTTTGTTAAATTTAGGTGACTAGAATTTTAAGAAAAACTGAAAAGAAATTTCTATGGATCTCATGTGTCTTGAACATAAATAACGTTTAATCTGGGACTTTTTGCTAATTTATGTCTGCTGCTTCTTGATTTTCTCTTCCCTAAGGTTTATTCTGAAGTGGGAATATTGTCTTGTATAAAGGACATTGAATTGTCAATGATAACTACTGTCAAGCTTAAGCTTGAATGCATTTTGTGGTAGGAATATGCTATCAATTTTTGGTGGTTGGCACACTCTAAAACCGTTTTTATGATTACCAGTGAAAAACTTTGTACCAAATGTAGACCAGGGATTTTCTACTGCTACCATTCTTTCATTTAACTTTTGTGAAACTCTAGGATAACTTCTGGGAAATGGGAGACACAGGTCCGTGTGGACCTTGTACTGAGATACATTATGATCGTGTTGGTAACCGAGATGCAGCATCCTTAGTTAACAATGACGATCCAACATGTTTGGAAATATGGAATCTAGTCTTTATTCAGGTACAAACCCTCTTTTTCCATATTTGTAATTTAGTTCCATTTTTCTACTCTCTGTCTAGGTATTGAGGTTGTTTTTTCAGTGATTTTATATTTAATGCCCCTCCCGCATTGCTCTTGCTTATTTGGATTTGCTATTATATTCTCAATTGTTTTCTCTAACGAGGCCTGTTATTTATATTTCCAAAATAGTTCAACAGAGAGAGTGATGGCTCACTAAAACCTCTTCCCGCTAAGCATGTCGATACCGGAATGGGTTTCGAGAGGTTAACTTCTGTTCTTCAAGACAAAATGAGCAATTACGATACAGATGTGTTCATGCCTATCTTTGATGACATCCAGAAGGTAGTTTGTGTAACCTTCGGTTGAAGGTTTATGACATTTTGTTCACATATCGAGTTACTATTGTGTAGCTCCTCTTAGGGGTGCTTTTCTCATCTTATCTAGTACTGTAGTTATTATTTTTATCTATTGTCAAGTGGATTATGGGTCAAGGTAATTTTAGGACCATCTTTTCCTATCTGATGTATGAGAGGTTACAGCTATTCACCTGTTATGTGAGTGTGACACTGTCAATTGTTTTGGATATTTCTGATTTAGTGAATTTGGGGTATAATGATCAAGGTGTCATAGTATGGGTATATGGAGATCATTTTCTTGTTTGATGTGTAGCTTTGCATGTTTTTTCTGAGTGAGAGAATAAATTCCCCTAGTTGCTGTGAATCTTAAGTTGAGGGTTTTGCTTTCACACTTTTAGGCCACAGGAGCTAGGCCATATTCTGGAAAAGTTGGTCTGGAAGATGTGGACAGAGTTGACATGGCATATAGAGTGGTTGCGGATCATATTAGAACACTCTCATTTGCTATCGCGGATGGCTCTCGTCCGGGTATGACCATGTGCTGTTGTCTCATTTACGTTGATGAACAGAACATTTATCAAACGCCTTAGTATTCAGTCATTTACTTGCGTTCATACTACTACATGTTCATGCGATTTTTCATACTCACCGAATCTATTAGGGTATTCTGTAGAGGTTCTATTCTTTCTTGTAATTAACAAATACCAAATGATATACACTCCTGCAGGTAATGAGGGCCGTGAGTATGTTCTGCGACGTATTCTTCGTCGAGCAGTTCGCTACGGAAAGGAGATCCTAAAAGCAGAGGAAGGATTTTTCAACGGGTAGGAAATTACGCTTGATTGTCGTTTCATATGTTGTCTCAGTATTATTTCTTTGCTGTTGAATCATGTTTGTTTTTATCTTGCATCTTTGTAAATGCAGCATATGTTTCTTTACACTTCTTAGCTCCTGTGTTTAACACTAGTCAGTTTTTGCATTTTACTTACAGACTTGTCAGTTCTGTTATTCGAGTGATGGGTGATACCTTTACGGAGTTGAAGGAACATGAGAAAAAGATCACAGAGATAATAAAAGAAGAGGAAGCAAGCTTTTGCAAGACCTTGGCAAAGGTAAGGGCTAGCTCACCAATTCACAGCTCAATATCAATGACACCTTTTTGTATATATTGTTTGCAGTTTCGTCATCTTTTAGTTTTTATCATGTTGTTTGGACAAAATTCATCATACCATTATCTATAGGGAGTCATTTTCTGAAAGATGAATTGGTTTGAGATGTTTGTACTTATATTGTCATTGTCATTATACATGTGAGTATATGAACAGTTGAAACTGTTAGACTGATTATATTTATTTTCACGGCAGGGAATTGAGAAATTTCGGAAAGCTGGACAGGCAGTTCAAGGGAATACACTGAGTGGAGAGGTACACATCTACCTTTGTTGTGATGTATGTTAGATGTTGCGGTGTTTTCATATGTGATATTCATCTCAACTTGTCTTCTCTTTGCAGGATGCTTTTGTTTTATGGGATACTTTTGGTTTCCCATTAGATTTGACTCAGGTACTTAGATCATTCGTATCTATTTCTGTAAGTTTATTCGTTTCATCTTTTTAACCTTATTCCCGAGTTTCAGTTGATGGCTGAAGAAAGAGGATTGCTGGTTGATGTTGATGGCTTCAACAAAGCCATGGAAGAGGCGAGGGAAAGATCGAGAAGTGCCCAGAATAAGGTGCGTCAACTTAATGTTTTTACTTTCTTAAAGAGTGTTTGGTGTCAAACTTCCGTGGGACTATAGATGAAGTTTGAATTTACATTATCTATTAACTGACCTTGTAATGTTAATTTTTGGTAGCAAGCTGGTGGTGCTATTGTAATGGATGCTGATGCTACATCAACATTGCACAAGACTGGTGTGTTAGCAACAGATGATTCTTCTAAATACATTTGGTTCCAGGTTTGTCCTACTTATTCCAGAAATTTTGCATGTAGCGCCTGAGTTGTTCTTATGTTGACGTGAAAAGAGAGAAGTTGGGGCATAGAGTGGTAACTGAACTTTGCTTAAAGTAAGCTTTTATTGAGCAATGATCCTGCCCTATTTGCTACAGGATCACGAGAGTGAAGTAAAGGCAATCTACACGGGCTCTGCTTTCCTGGAAAGTTCAGCTGCTGGCGATAACGTGGGAATAGTATTGGCGTCTACAAGTTTCTATGCTGAGCAGGGTGGTCAGGTAATCCATTATATTTGATATGTAATTTAGGGTACTAGTTGTTTCATTTCTGATCGTATGACTAGTGGCATGAAACTGCAATCTTCATTATGTTCTTCTTGAATATGTAGACCTGACAGTAACACTATCATATCAGAGTTGCATAGTTTGACTTTACTTATGGGTTAGCATATAACATGAATAGTTATTTTCGGTTTTGGAAGCTACCTTCCGTAAGGTCTGCTTTGGATAATCTCCCTATATAATATATAATATAAATTCAGTGCCCTAACATTTTGCTCTCGCAATAGATTTTCGACACGGGTCTTATTGAAGGCTCGTTTGGTACATTCAACGTATGCAATGTCCAAATATTTGGAGGCTTTGTTCTTCATATTGGTTATCTCTCTAAAGAAACTGGAGAGGTATCTGTGGGGGATAAAGTGACTTGCAAGGTATTTTGCTCTGCATCATACAACTTTGTCTCATTCAGCTTATTTTGTAACACATAATTTGTTTGCATATCCGTTTTCAATGTGTGTAGGTTGACTATGAGAGACGTAAACTCATTGCTCCTAATCATACTTGTACACATATGTTGAATTTTGCTCTGAAGGTATTGTTTTCTTACAGTTTAAGTTGCCTGAACGACAATTTACTTTTTTTATTGGTCATAAAATACTCATTTGCCATGAATTCAGGAAGTGCTCGGGGATCATATTGATCAGAAGGGATCAATAGTTCTTCCTGAAAAACTGCGATTTGATTTTTCCCACGGTACATTCTTCAGTATGTAATTTTCACTTTGATGTGGATGCTCTTGTCAATTGTCTAATGGTTCCATAATTTCGATTAGGCAAGCCGGTTGATCCTGAAGATTTGAGAAAGATTGAATCCATAGTGAATAAACAGATCAAGGATGAATTGGATGTATTTTCCAAGGAAGCAGTGCTTTCTGACGCCAAGCGAATCAAAGGTCTTAGAGCAGTGTTTGGAGAAGTAAGCTGGTCACCAGTTCCCGTTCAATGTGTTTTTAGTTTGGTTTATAAGATTTGTTAAAGCGTTCTCTTATTTTATTTAGGTCTACCCTGATCCTGTCAGAGTGGTGTCAATTGGGAGACAGGTCGAGGACCTCTTGGCTGATCCTGAAAACGATGAATGGTCATCGCTTTCTTCTGAGTTTTGTGGAGGTTGGTTTCTATGGGCAATAACTATTTGGACCTAAAGATTATTTTTCTGAATATAGTATTAAGTAATGAGTATTATATTGTTTTGAAAATTGGAGGAACCCACATGACAAACACCCGTGAAGCCAAAGCGTTTGCTCTCCTATCGGAGGAGGGAATTGCTAAAGGTATTCGTAGGGTAACTGCTGTGACTACTGAATGTGCTTTTGATGCATTGAACGAAGCATCCTCACTTGAAAAAGAAGTTGAGGATGCATCCAAAGCGGAGGGGAATGCCCTAGAAAAGGTTCTCTCTCTCATACTCTCACAATTTAACATTATTACCTGCTATTCATGTCAAACTTAACGTCTTCTTTTTTTGCATCATCACAGAAAGTTGCTGCTTTGAAAAGCCGGGTAGACGCAGCAATTATCCCAGCTGCCAAAAAGGCAGATATAAGGGCCAAGATTGCCCTTCTACAGGTAAGCTCTACACGGAGCAACCTTGTTCTGCCATCTAGTTTTGTTAGATTTCCTCTTAGTTTCTGGTAAAAGATCTGAAAAATCCATTGCAGAATGAAGTGAGAAAAGCTCAAAAGAAAATAGCTGAGCAAAATCTGAAGAAGTCTGTCAAAGCTGCCACAGAGGCAGCGGAATCTGCAGCATCAGATGGGAAGACGTTCTGCATTATCCAGCTTGATGTAGGTCTTGATGCAGCAGCCGTGCGAGAGGCTGTTTCGAAAGTCATGGAAAAGAAGGTAAATCTCCATTTCCTTAAAAGCATCACTTTTATAAAAGAAGTTGAATAAAGGGTTTTGGTTGGTGCAGGGAATGTCGATAATGGTGTTCAGCACAGATGAAACGACCAATAAGGCGGTGGTGTGTGCAGGAGTTCCAGACAAATCTGACAAGTTCAAGCAATTAGACGTCACTGAGTGGCTGACAACTGCATTGGGTCCTCTAAAAGGGAGATGCGGGAAAGGGAAAAGTGGTCTCGCATCTGGACAGGTATGTCTGTTGCTAATATGGATCTCAATCTTGTTTCATCTGATGAGACACAGGTTTGACTCTTGAACATGCTGTTTTGGTTTCAGGGAACGGATGCTTCTCAAGTGAAGGCAGCTTTGGATCTGGCTGCATCATTTGCATCAATGAAACTCAACTGATTGGTCTGGAGATTATATAATGTGTGGGAAGGAACAAGCTCTACTTTATTTGATACCATTTTATACCCTTCTAGTCATATTGAGATCTGTGGTCTCACTTCCATGTCGCTCTTATTTTGTTCATGATGTTTGGTGCTTAAAGATCACAATACTCAAAAACAACACAAGCCACACCTTTGTCATGTTTCTATTTTCCAGTTCTTCAGGAACCTACTTCAGTTTTTTTTTCTTTTTTTTTTTTCCATCTGAAGATTTTCATTGATAGCATAAAAGATACATGTTAAAACACTAAAGCCGGCAGAACACATAACAATCTCCGGAAATCAAATCCCAAAAATGGAAAACTTAAGCTCAAAGGATAAATGAGCATCTAAACAACACAAATCAACCATAGCTAAACCTTGCATCAAACTAAGTGAATCTAGGAAACATCCTAACTAAGAGAATCTATGATTAGCCGGACTTCATTCTAAGAACTGAGCAAGAGATCATGCACCGCAAGAATTCTTGAAGAATAGCAACACCCTCATCTGAACCACTCGTTCACGATGATCACACGCAAACTGCTTTGCAAAATCAAAACAAACCCATAAAGAAGTAACACCCGATATAAATCCCCTACTCAACAAACCCTTCATCTGGACGCTTCAAAGTCTTAACCTCTTTATAATGCTTCAACACAGAAAAGCCACAGAGGATAAACAAAGACCAAAAACAGACCAGGAGAACAAACTTATTCAAGGGACGAGGGAAGAACCCTTAGCAACATGGAGATGGAGAGATGAAATGAAACCAGCTTCTTGTCAACGACCATACATAACAATTGTTCATCTCACACCACTGCGAAGCTGCTTCACCGTTGCTAAATCAAAGACCAACTAAGAAAAACTCTACACTCCAAGCTAGATAAATCAGATTTAATCTCAAATAAGAGGAGTAAAACAGAAACTAAACGAAGACCTAAAAAACGAAAACAGATGGATGCGAGAGAAGGACTGAAACTGGTCTCCACGCGTCGCCACACTTCTTCACGCCGGAATCTTCACACCTCCAGACCATGACTAGCAAAGAGGGACATAAGTCTTAAACCCAGCAGAATCCACCATGATAAATCAAAGAAGAACTCCAACCAGAAAGTTCATAAACACCAGAACGACATTCACAAACTCTTCAATCTAGAACCTCTCGTTTGTTCAGATCCGCAGCTACCCAGAAAAATGACCACACAAACTACGATATAATAAGAGAGGACTCGGACTGGACTGACGGTGATGGTGACGCTAACGGAGCCGTCACGCGCCGGCCAGAGGAAGAGCAACGCCGGCGGCTGAAAGTTGAGGAAGAAGAGTTTGAGAGGATATTAGTTTTTTCTTTCCGATTTCGTCATGTTGTTTAACCTACTTCAGTTTCTTACAACACTTTTTAACTCCATTAATACATGACGCATTAATCCAGGGAAAATGGCCAATTCATACATCAATAAGGGGCCGCGGTCTCGATCAATACATACACTCACATCATGTGCTAAAACATACATCAACTCAAATTATATTCAAATTTTATACGTCAACCAACATTTTCGGTAAATTCATACATTGATCGTATCTCCGTTAGATAAATATTAACGGAGTCTTACGTGGACTTAATAGATGATTACGTGGATTTATAAGGTTAATATATGGAAATTAAGCCAAAACGATGTCGTTTTATTAAAATAAAAATTGTTTTCAATTGGTTTAGATCGGAATTCGAAGTCAGGTTCCCCACAATAACCCAGCCCCCAGTCGACCACTCTGCTATGTATGATTCTTCAATTTAATACATCACATATACATATTTATCATTCATCGGTTCCGGGTTTCCCAAAAAAATCACTTTCATTTCGTTTAGAGAGGGATTCGAACCCGTTTAAAAGCATTATTCACGCACAACATGTGAGCAGCATACAAACCTACTTTATTACCTAATTAATCATAGAGTTAATCAATAAGTATGGTACAACTAATTAAACTCAAAATCTTGAGGTCCTTTGGTCGTGTTCACATCAAATGGAGGTTTGTCTGGTTAAGATATAATCAAGCCGAGCAACAACGAAACCAATTCAAATATACAAACAAATTGAAACTTACAATTTCCTAAAAAATTAACATTTGAGCAATTCTTTTTTTTTGACAAAACATTTGAGCAATTCTTATCAAACGAAACATATGTATGTGTGATGTATTAAATAGATGAATCATATATGACAGAGTGGTCCAGCTGGAAATGGGTTATTGTGGGGAACCTGAGTTCGAATCCCTCTCTAAACCAAAGAGAACTAGGAACCAATGAATGATAAAATATATATTGTGATGTATTAAACTGATGAATCATATGTGGTAGAGTAGTCAACTGGGGAATGAGTTATTGTAGGGAACCTGGTTTTGGATCCCTCTCTAAACCAATTGAAAATGATTTTTTTATAAATAAAACGATGTCGTCTTGGTCTTAGTTTCCCTTTATAAAATTCACGTAATTATCCGTTAAATCCACGTAAATATGGTTAATATTTGACTAACGGAGATACGGTCAATGTATGAATTTACTGAAAAATGTAGACTAACGTTTGAATATAATTTGAATTGATTGTATGTTGTAGCACATGGTGTGAATTGATACTAATCGGGACCGCAACCCTTGTTAATGTATGAATTGACCATCCCTTCTATTTACCACTCTCAAGATTCTCAAGCTGTGACAATGCCATTGAGTGCAATTGAAGGAAGCCATTTTCGAACAATAAAGTTTACTCCCAAAAACGATCCTTGACTGTTGCAAAATTTTCAAGTTCCAAAGATTCTCCAGAACTTGCAAAGAGTATTGGATTAATCTGCATCGCAATAATTTTTCCTATCGCCTAGTATAAAAAAAGAACACAACTCAAATCTAAACAAGACTAAGCTGCTGTTTTAGCAATAAGCTTTCATGCTTTGGCTCTCACATCAAGTTCTTGTCGTAGAAAACAATCCGATCTCATCCTTGTTTCTGACTAATCCGATGTCCCTGCTGATCCACCATCTATGAAATGGTTTAAATACAAAAAGAAAAATTAGTAATAACATGATCAAGGTCTCGATCTTCACATTGGAAAAACAAAGTGTACCGACCATGGGTGGGGTCGCTTCAACTTATTCTTCTTCTTCATCTTCGCCTCCTGCAGCATTCTCTGCCAAACCTCTTTAACAAGGTGACGAGACTTCTTCTGAAACCAAGCTTCAATCTCCGAGTAGAGCACATTCGGATTCTGTTCCCAACTCTTTCTCAAACTCTCCAAACAATCAATCTTCTTCTCTTCCAACGCATTCACCAACCTCCCAACTCTTTCTAAACCCCAAGCTTCTCTTTCCAACAACGTTTCAGGTTTCCCAGCCATCAACGGCCTAGCACTTTTCAAACAAGGCAACACCTCTCCTTGAAGCAAAGCACATCCGAAAACAGCTGCCCGGTCTCTATCATCTCTTATTGCCTCACTATGAGCTGGAAGCTCCCAAAGATGAGGGCCAAAACTAGGAACGACCCAGCAGAATACTTTATCCAGCTCCCTCGAGTAATACGGTTTTGGGTCCTTGAGCGGCGTGGAGAATACACAGAGTGACTTTGCGTGTTTAACCAGCCACTCTGGCTTCACCCGTGTCGCTCCGTGCATGTATGGTTTGTTGTTGAGTAGGAGCTCGCTGTAGACTAATAACTCTGGGGCAGAGTTTATGAGAGACGACCAGCGGTGCAAGTAAACAGGTTCTCCTTGAACCGCGCACGCTTGGTACTCTGTGGCTCTAGTCTTTCTGGCTACACGGTCTGCCCATCCTGCACATATGGCTTCTCCTAAGAGCTCTTCTTCGTTACGTAAGAGCGGTGTTTTTGATGATGCAGTGATTCTCCATGCCTTCTCTACGTCTTGTACAGTCCCATAAGTCCATGAGTAAAGGTTTTCAGTTTCAGAGGACTCAACACAGCTGAACACAAGTCGGAGAAGATCAGCTTTGAGCTTAGACATCTCGTTCATAGTCTTCAAATGCAAGCCGTTTGACTCGCAGAAGCCTAAGGCATTCTCCGCGACCTCAAAGGAATGCAACGCGTACGCTACAGTTAAAGCATCGCTGCTCGGGTTGGAGAATCTGTCACGAGCAGCTTTGATTTTATCTTTCCGATTCTTTTTCCGTTGCTTATCATCCTCCTTGCCTGCATCTTGATACTCGTTTTTGTCATCTCCTTCAAACTGCATGATCAACGGGTTTTGTAAACTCAACGCAGCTACTGCTGCAACAGAGTATCCAAGAACGAGATTCGCCCGGGGGTAGTTCTGTGCCTCTTTCAGCATTTGGATGACTGTGAGAAGCATTCTTGAGTGACGTGGACTCATGGGATAGCGAGACATAGCCTTCCCTAATGGTGTTAACCTTCCGTTGCTGTCGAGAGCTTCTAAAGACTTTAAGCAGTGTTCTGCTTCTCTGATAGATGATGGCTCAGGTGGAGTTGGAAATGGAAAATTTTCAACCTGTAATAAGGCAAAAAAAGATTCTTCAGGACAGAAGTAAGAAAGATCTTTGGAACATCTTCCAATAGAGAGTGATTGGTGGTGGCTATAGAGGCCTTACCTTTGAGATGCTCATAGATTTCATTTGAAGAACGACTCCTTCAACAGGAACTTTGGTGATTTCAGGAGGGGAAGATTCCTCAAAATTGCTAAAAACCGTAGAGGAATAGAGACGGTAACAGTGACCAGGTCCAGTTCTTCCAGCTCTTCCAGCTCGTTGACTAGCTGAAGCTTGACTAATCCAATTCACATCATATCTTTCCATACCAGTCTTGATATCGTAACTCTTAGCTTTGGCACGGCCAGTATCAACTACATACTTTATCCCCGGAATAGTCAGAGAAGTTTCCGCTACATTAGTTGCCACAACCACAAGTCTTTCTCCTTCCTCAACTTCCTCAAACACTCGGAGCTGTGCAGCTGCAGGTAGCATCGCATATAGTGGAAGAACACGTAATTTCCCTGGAGTAAATGGTTTCTTCTCCTGCTCGGCTTCAGATCCATTTTTGTCTGACAAAGCTTTAAACGCTGCTCGAAGAGAATCAAGCTTCTCATCTTCTATAAGTGAATTTGCAAGGCCGTCGTCCTCAATGGTTTCCCAGTCGCTTTCTTCATCCGAATCATACATGTCTTCATCATCAAAATCGTCATAGTTTTCAGAAGGATCTTCTTCGCCATCATCATCAAATGCTTCAGCAATCTCATTCATGTCAACACCACCAAACGAACCATCATCATCATCACATTTCTTCTTCTCGGAAGCATCTCTTCTAGCAGCTTGGACAACAAGTTCCTTTGAAGACTTACGTAACTTGTCGCATAAATTGTCAACTTCTCTTTGTCCCGTCACAAAAACAAGTATTCCCCCCTGTGGCAACTTTTTGTGAATCGACATCACTTTCTTGTAAGCTTCACCCATATAATCAACCTCTTTAGTCCTCTTGGAGAAGTGTATAGTTACCGAGTACTGTCGAGTGGGAACCTCTATAACCGGAGGTGGCTTAGGGAACAACCTTTTCCCCGACACAAAGTCTTCTACTCGCAAAGTTGCACTCATCAATATAAGTTTAAGCGGTTTGATGATGGTTCCGTTTATTGTGCCTCCGGACTGTAGAATCTTCTGTTGTTTGTTGTAGTCTTCCTGTCGGATTTTGATGACTCGAGTGAGCATCCCAATTAGAATGTCTGTGTTCAAGCTTCTCTCATGAGCTTCATCGAGAATTATCACAGAGTAACGCCTCAACAAGAAGTCATTCTGCAACAGAAAATCAAAACTTATATAATCAAATTATTATCCATGACTGAGATGCAAAAACAAACCATGATTACCTGAATTTCACGCAGTAAAATCCCATCAGTCATAAACTTGATAGCTGCGTTCTCGCCAATCTTTTTGTCATACCTAACTTGAAACCCAACTTCTTGACCAAGACGAACACCAAGCTCATGAGCCACCCTCTTGGCAGTGGCGAGGACAGCGACACGACGTGGTTGTGTAATCCCAATAACCCCACTTCGAGAACTGCATTTCTTTGAACCGAAACCAGCTTCATAAAGGAACTGAATGACTAAGAAAGATTAGATTAGCACTGAGAAACAAAAAAACAAATCAGCAATGAGCAAAAACCTTTACAAAACTGACCTGAGGAACTTGAGTGGTTTTACCACAACCGGTCTTTCCTGAAATAATAACAGTGGGATGATAATTAATAGCCTCCATGATCTCCTGCTCCATCATTATTATAGGAAGATCCTTCCTCGTCTGTTCAACTTCAGGTGATCTTGAAACATGAACTACAAACGCAGGACCATGAACAGTTACATCTTCACTCTCATCCTGTTTTTCATTTATCAAACCCCCCATTAAAACCAATCAAACCAAACACGCATATAGCTGAACTGAACTTCCAAAATTTGACTAACCATTCTCTGTGATCCTTCATCCTCATCATCACGACGATAAGTTGTCTGTAGATTCATATACATAGTTTCATCCTCTTCAGTAGAAGAGACCATCACTTTAGAATCGAGTTCATTGGGTTGCTCAGAATCAGTTTGAAGACTCGTGACATCCTTTTCAGCATGTTCCGGTCTGGTAGGCTCCTCCTCTTCCATACAAGAATCAGAGACCTCATTTTCCATGACTGGTTCATCAGACACAACACCAAGTTTAGAGAATTGCATTGGTCTCCTACGTTTCTCCAGCTTAGTATCAGACTGAAACACAAAGGGAGAATCAGAACACCACCATTGACTTAAAACTATTCAACAAAAAGACAGAAACTGAGAGGTTGCTTACTCGTCCGATAGCTTTTGAAGATTGTAAAAGCGAAGAAACATCTTCAGATATTTTATACTTTCTGCAGAAACACAATTCATATAAACAACAGAAACTAAGAATAAGATGTCCTGAAGAGAGAAAGAGTTGTTAGTATCATGATTACTCTAATAACTCTGCGGTTTTAGCAGAGAGGAGCTCTTTCTCCTTGTCTTCCTCCAACTTCTTCAGCTTCCGTTTCTGAGATTTGCTTAAAGTCGTCTTCTTTAACTTGAGCTTATCACAATTGGGTCCTTTGTCATTCTTCTTCTTCCTCGGAGGCATTATATCTAAATTGCAATCTTCTCCCTTCATAGTTTCCCTATAAACTGAAACAAACAAGACAACTCTTTAATCAGTCTATAAGTGAAATGCGTTAAAGCCAAAAAAGAATAAAACTTTCTCTAACATTAGCAACAAAAAGCTGCAAAAAGAGCAATAAAAACCAAAACCTTAAAAGAAAACATCGATTAAATTGTATCTAAAACGTAACACAGCTTCAATATATTAAGACAGGAATGGTTTTAGTTTTTGTTACCTTGAACCCGAGTACGGTTTTGATTTGTGATTCACGGTGAATTGCTTTTGGATTACACTGGGAATTGAACAAGAGCAATCGAAACTAGGGTTTTAGCAGAGCATCTCAATTCTGTTTTGTCGGGAAAAGATAGGTGAAGAAGGTATTAACTTATATTTTTTTTAAATTACTAATGGGCCTCTAATATTGGCCCAAAGTTAATATGGCCGATCGAGGCTGGACATCTTACTCGGACTCAACCCGAATCGAAATCGACTCAAAAATTGTTTGGTATGGGTCAGGTCTATAATAAAGTACCTGATGGATCTCTTTGTTTGGACTTGTGGGTCTTGGTTTGGGTCCAACTCTTACCCGATATCCAATCGGGTATCCGAAACTTATTGCATGCATTATATATATTTAAGTGTTTTTGGTATATTTTAGATATTTTTCTAAATTTTAGATATTTTTTTTAAATTTCAGGTTCAGGTCTTCATACAATAGTTTCGGGTCACGGATAATTATATATTTAAATAAATATAATTTGGATGTTTGGATAAAAAATTGGGTATTTTCAGGTTTTTGATTTGGTTCAGGTAAATTTCTAAGTATTTTTCAACTTCTCAAGTATTTTTTTGAGTTTTCGGATAATTTTTGAGTTTTCGGATTTTTAGATCCAGTTTGGGTACTTTAAATCTTTTTCGGGTCTTAAATACTCGAACCCGAAATATACTCAAAAGTTATGAATATTTTATGGGTATTAGAATTATAGACCTAAACTGATCCATGTTTGATATAAATCAATCCGAACCCGAATCAAAAAATTTTAAATATCTAATTGGGTCCAAATATCTAAAAACCGAAAAAACTGAGCTCGAGAGGAACCGATCTAAACTCGATTTGAGGATCCAAATGTCCATGCCTAGGTCGATCGATGTTTTAGAGGCTCACATGACTTCTCTTACTGATCTAAACCTTCATAACAAATCGCCTCAGCAGAACTTTTCATGACCAAAACGTAACTTAGTGAGTGAATAAAAAATGTTATTCATGTCTTTGAAGTGTTTTACTTAATTTTGTACTTATTATTTCACATATTAATTACTCAACAAATTTATATAGGGTCAGATTGGTGTTTGGGCTTTGAGGGCTTTATGGTTGTGTAAAGCCACTAAAGCCAAATATTTGCCAATCACTCTTTTTAGACTTTAGAATTTTGTAAAGTCCTAAAAGCCACTTTACAAAAAACTGTTTTTTTGTTCTTTTTTTTCTACAGCCACTTTTTGAGACTTTAGAACGCACTCTTTTTTTTTCCTAAAGCAAAAAACGTGTTTTTGTTAGGAATTATCTTTATGATTGACTTGATATTTATCTCTATGTTGTTGTTATCTTTATCTTATAGATAGAGTCTATCTCATTCCTATGACGGTCTATGTACTTGTATATATAATCCTTGATATCAATGAGAATAAAAAACACTTTCCACAACACGTTATCAGCATGATAGCCTCTAAAACCCTACAACTAAAGAAGCCAACGAAAATCACAAAAAAAAACTCTAATCTCTCTCTCGCTCCTTCCATCGACGGCGAACTTCAAACGGTTCGTTCTCTCAAACCGTGTGGACTCAGAAAATGTGTAATATATCAAATTGAAGCCCCGGACGAGTCGAAGAAGTCTTTAAAAACGGTTTGCCGATACGATCAGTGACGCGCCCTCACGCACGATTACAGTGAACGCTGTCAAGCTTTGAAAACTGCATACGATTTCAAAAGCTAAGTTTTCTCATAAACCCTAAGTTTTCATGAACCCTAATCTTCTTTATCTCACAGAATAGAGACTTTGGATGATATTTAATCTTGCTTAGCTTATAAACTTGATATCAGCTTGAACAAAATAACTTACGGATCAAGGAGTTTCATGGAAGCTTGTAACTCGTGAGGAACAATTCTAGGATCCCTTTCATGGTGGTCCAGTCAGATATAAAGGAGTTTCAAGGTAAACAAAGATCAAACATCATAGATATTAATCAAATTAGGGTATTAAGTTTATGAACCCTAATTGAAATCGAATTCACAAACCCTAAGATATAAGAAATCGATTTTGAATCTATGAGAGGGCCTTGAAAACCCTAGTTAATCCGATTAATTCCTTGATTAGGTTGTTAGAGGTTTTTATGATAATTTTAAAAAGTTAAAACCCTAATAATAAAAAAAGCTAATCAAAACCTAATTACCTAAGACTTTATAATCAAAATCGAAACCTCATAAACCTTAATCTATTTATATCTAAACACAAACTATAAAATTATCTAAAATCATCAAAAACCCTAATTTCTTTTTTGATTGTTTTCGACTTGATTGTGTTTTAAAGATTAGGAAAGTTTCCTTATTTGATTGATTGAGAGTTTAGGTTGATAGAATTAAAAGTCAAACCTAAATCTTGAATTTAGAAAATTCCCTAAAGATATAAAACCTAAAATTTGGAAAATATGAGACTTTAAGAAAATTTCCATTTTGGAATGTTTCATTTTGCTTGTTTGAGAGTTTAGATTGATAGATTGAATGAAAACCCTAAATCCCGAATTTGGAAATTCTCTAAAAATATAAAACCTAAAATTTGGATGATATGAGAATTTAGGAAAATTTCTATTTTTCAAACTTTTCATTTTTGAAAGTTTCCATTTTTGAAATTTTCCATTTTTGAAAATTTCCATTTTGAAAGTTTTCATTTTTGACTTTCATGAATGTTAGGGTGATAGATTGATTTGTATACACACCCATGAACTTGAAATTGGAAATTTAAAAGGCTCAACCATAAAATATGGATTGCTTGAAATTTTAGGAAAGTTTCCATTTTAATGATCTTATGAAAGTTAAGATGCTATATTGCTTGTGATGAAACTCACATGAACTTGGAAACTCTAAAATATAAGACCTAAAATTTTGATTGCATGAGTTCAGGAATATTTCCATTTTGAAACTTTAGGAAGAGTCATTTTTTGAACATTTCTATTCTTGATCATATGCAAGCCAAGTTGATAGATTGTGTGTTCCATAAAATCTATCTCGAATATGAACCACCTAAAGGCCTTGAAACCTTAACTCTGAAAATGTTAAGATGATCATTGAAACATTTCTTGGCCGTGTGCATAGCTTATTTGATCAATGAAACATGTTTGATTGCTTGGATTGCATTATCACTCGACCGTGTGACTTTTGTATCATGCTCATGTTGTTCCCACACCATGGATTGTTGAAATCCTAGTTTCTAAATTAAACTTATAAGGGCTTTGAAATCCTAAGTACTATGATTAATAAAATCGGGTGGAGAAATTATTGATTGATTTTGATTAATCCATGAGAATTAAGATGCTAGAATTGTTTGATGCATCCATGATACACTAAGTAATAATATCCTTACCCGGTCTTGAATCCAACCGAGGTCTAAACCTTGTCGACCTTGGTCGCATACATGATCACATGGTCGATTGGTTAATTGCTTGGTCGAGGATCAATAACTAAAACTCGACCTAGGATTGTGTTGCATCTCATCGTAGCAATCATACATGGCCGTATGGCCTTAACATATCGACCATACATATCCCACGTCCACACTGTTCTGATTTGGTCGAAATAGAAATTCTTTTGGTCAAGTAACCAAATGTGAAAACCATGTGTTTTGACTGGTTGATTGTTTGAATTCTAAAATTCTTGAATTGGTCGATAAAATGATCTTAAAAGTCAAAACCCTAAAGCTACATATAATCATTAGACACAAAGATTATCCTAAGATCAAACCTGATCTATCTTATCTATACTCGACCTAAAACCCGTCTAGGACCTAACCACATCCATAAAAATAGTCTACACGGCCATAGGAACCATTATGGTTGCAGCCGTTGTTGATGAAAAAGACGTGGTCGAGGCCACTATAATGTGAGCCATGGTCGACCGAACCACTATAGCAAAGGCCGTGGATTTCAAACCCATTCAAGCCGTGGTTGAGACCAGAAACATGGTATTTCCATCAAAATTTTACCTTTCATAAATGTATATGGTCGAGGTTAACAAACTCGGACCGTGGCCGTTTAAACCACAATAACTATCGTGAACCCAAAATTTTGGCCATGGTCGAGGAAAGTAAGCCATGGTATTTCTAAACCACAACACCCGACCAACAAATCATTGAGCCATAGGTGTGGAAAATAAAACCATTTGGATAAAACATATAGAACTCCCAAACATCATTGTGACCTCTATCAAGAGAGTCCAAAAGGGAAGAATCTAAAACCCCATTTGGTCCAAGATGGCAATGGTGATAATCAAAATAAACTTATGAATTATGAAACATATAGTTGTTTAAATGAATAAGCTAGATTTCGACAATAAGAGTTTATAAATGAGTGTATAGTCGGTCTAATAAGACCTACGGCCAAGATAGTGCCTAAAGGGGTAAAGAGATCCTAATGATCTACATTCACCCATAAGACCCATTGAGTTATATGAACTTAAGTATGAATGGTTTCCCAAATAAAAAAACAATGGGTAAGAAAGGAAACAAAAGGGTTCCTTCTAAAAAAATTGAAATAAAACAGCCCAAGACCGCATAATAATGTAGTCTAGACTATACTTATGTACTCTACTGATCTAAACTATGCTAAGGATCAGTATGTTAAGAGGCAATGCAAAGAATGTTAAAGAGCACATAAAGTTGTCCCATAGTATCTCACGTTGTGTTACATGTACATAAAGAGAAACTTACTAGGCTATAAAAGTCTCAAGCACCACGTGATTATAGTATATCCATGAGGGGGAGTGAGGACAAAACCTTGACCCATGAACATACTACAAATCCGTGTGACATGGTCTATGATCATAGTAGTAGACTCAGCTGGCCAAATTCCTTTTACTACAAAGGCCACTAACTAATGCTTGGAGACAGATTGAATTATATGTATAAGTTGAACATGCATCAGGCCATATAAGTGAGCATAGATATTCCCATCTCAGAGAAATACGGGTCATGACTAGACATAATAAAACCACCACATAACATATGTGCTTCTAAAGATAAAACCTGAGAAAATGATTGGGAATATATGTTGGATAGGGGTATGACTTTCTCCTACAAGTTTTAAGAAACCTTGAGCCAAATATGGGTGATAAGGCTAGGTTCACGGATTGCATGATTATGAATCCAACTATCCAACATCATAAGGAGAAAGATATAAGCTGGATATGATAAGAAAAAGAGAATGGTATTGACCATCATTGTCTTGGCAAGATCCTCAGACTTGAGTATATGATTTAAGACGTCTAAAAAAAGAAAGATTATGCAAAGTTAGCTAAATTAGATGCCAAACACATTGACCCGAGAAAAGAAAATGAAGTCATACCAGCTTAGCACCAAACGAATTTGATGTCCTAGAGAGACACAATCAAGTTGCTACACAATATGTTCCATAAAAAAAAGGAACCTCGGAAAAGAGAAAGGGTGCATAAAATATGAAATCCGAGGTCAATAGGGAAACCAGACCAGACATAGAAATAAGCCCGGCCGGCTGAAACATCTAAGGTACCAGACCATGTAGCTTAGGACGCCAAGCTGCTAGGTATTGAAGGTCCTAGATAAAAAGATCTCAAATCGATTGGATCATGTTTGGAATACAATGGAACGCAGAAAGGGTATCGATACCAATGATGTATTTACATATAAGAATGCGCAAGATAAGTAGCACTTGATCATAAAGATATAAGCGAGGATCATGAACCCACGTAAGAGTACTCATAAAGATAAAAAGAAATCGTGGGGTTAGAATATATAAAGAGTGATGGGCGTATTGGCCATATAGAAACACCATCAGATAAACCAGTGATGAATAAAGATCTTGTGAGAAAACCGTGAGATAAAGAACATTCAAGCAAGGATACTCACAAAGATTAAAGAAAAGTTTATAAAGGAGATATACTCCAATGTGGTGGAGGCTACTAATTTGGCAAAGTCTAGTCATAGATTAAAGTATGTAAAAGTAGCGTATGGTTCACTGGATAAAACAAAATTAAAGGTACCAAAAGAGATAAGAAAGATGAGAAAGAAATTCTCTAGAATGAAACAAAGCAGCTGCAAGTAATATGAAAAACTAATACTTGGTTCAATCAGTCTGTATATCTTTACAGAAGATATTATAATTCCTTGTGTGTACATATGATTGCCGAAACATCAAACTGGAATATATTAGCCATTCATTGGTAAGATATGAACGTGTATGAGAATAGTCAATGACTTAATATATGTACTTATGTACGTGGTTTGGTCCACTACAAGAAGGTCATGAGATGCCATCAAAGAAAGTATAGATTGCGATGAGTTTTAAAGTAACAAGGTTAAAGTGTGGGACTGCAATGAAAGCACGACACATTATGGTTATATCAGGGGATAAAAGAGAACCATAATAGCCTAAGAGAGTGACCAGAAGTGTGTCTGGTCGTGGCCAATAGATATGGATATTGCTAAAAGGCAAGAAAGATCTAAAACCGGACGAAGACCCATATGGTCCGGAGAAGGAAAATAAAGATCCACATTATGGTAGATCATAGATATAACTATGCCTAACGCTGGTACGGTTATATCCTGGTGTTCTATAAGCAGACCATGGCGGCAACATCATCCAATCACACAGAGATAATATTATAAATGAAGCAAGCCATGAGTGTGTGTGATTAAGGTAATTGACCCAACATGGACGAGCCCGTTGTGAGATGTCTGAAGACAATGAACCAGCCGTGGTGTATGAGGACAATGCAACATGTATTGTACATCTCAAAGATGGCTACATCAAAGGAGATAAGACGAAGCACATTCTGCCCAAGTTCTTCTTTACCCACGAGCTCCAGAAGGCAGGTGAAATTGAAGTAGTACAAGTGGCATCAAGCGAGAATTCAGTTGATCTGTTAACCAAGTCATTGTCTACCTCGACGTTCAAGAAGCTCATACATCAGATAGGGATGCGTCGATTGAAAGAACTTCAGGGATGCATTCATCAGGGGGAGTTACATGTGTTGTACTCTTTTTCCTGTACCGGCTTCCCTTTTTACCACATTGGGTTTTGGGTTTACCAGGAGAGGTTTTAATGAGGCAACATCCAAAGCATGTAACAATCTCTGAACCAGACGCGTCAACCAAGGGGGAGTGTTAGGAATTATCTTTATGGTTGACTTGATATTTATCTCTATGTTGTTGTTATCTTTGTGGTTGACTTGATATTTATCTCTATGTTGTTGTTGTTGTTATACCAAAAATTGTTTGGTATGGGTCAGGTCTATAATAAAGTACCTGATGGATCTCTTTGTTTGGACTTGTGGGTCTTGGTTCGGGTCCAACTCTTACCCGATATCCAATCGGATATCCGAAACTTATTGCATGCATTATATATATATTTAAGTGTTTTTGGTATATTTTAGATATTTTCTAAATTTTAGATATTTTTTTTTAAATTTCAGGTTCAGGTCTTCATACAATAGTTTCGGGTCACGGATAATTATATATTTAAATAAATATAATTTGGATATTTGGATAAAAAATTGGGTATTTTCAGGTTTTTGATTTGGTTTAGGTAAATTTCTAAGTATTTTTCAACTTCTCAAGTATGTTTTTGAGTTTTCGGATAATTTTTGAGTTTTCGAATTTTTAGATCCAGTTTGGGTACTTTAAATCTTTTTCGAGTCTTAAATACTCGAACCCGAAATATACTCAAAAGTTATGAATATTTTATGGGTATTAGAATTATAGACCTAAACTGATCCATGTTTGATATAAATCAATCCGAACCCGAATCAAAAAATTTTAAATATCTAATTGGGTCCAAATATCTAAAAACCAAAAAAACTGAACTCGAGAGGAACCGATCTAAACTCGATTTGAGGATCCAAATGTCCATGCCTAGGTCGATCGGTGTTTTAGAGGCTCACATGACTTCTCTTACTGATCTAAACCTTCATAACAAATCGCCTCAGCAGAACTTTTCATGACCAAAACGTAACTTAGTGAGTGAATAAAAAATGTTATTCATGTCTTTGAAGTGTTTTACTTAATTTTGTACTTATTATTTCACATATTAATTACTCAACAAATTTATATAGGGTCAGATTGGTGTTTGGGCTTTGAGGGCTTTATGGTTATGTAAAGCCACTAAAGCCAAATATTTGCCAATCACTCTTTTTAGACTTTAGAATTTTGTAAAGTCCTAAAAGCCACTTTACAAAAAACTGTTTTTTTGTTCTTTTTTTTCTACAGCCACTTTTTGAGACTTTAGAACGCACTCTTTTTTTTTTCCTAAAGCAAAAAACGTGTTTTTGTTAGGAATTATCTTTATGGTTGACTTGATATTTATCTCTATGTTGTTGTTATCTCTATCTTAGAGATAGAGTTTATCTCATTCCTATGACGGTCTATGTACTTGTATATATAATCTTTGATATCAATGAGAATAAAAAACACTTTCCACAACAGTTTTATTTTATTTTTTGACTTTTTGTTCATTTCTTACTAAAATAAAAGAAACAATAAATATAATGATTAATAAATTCATTTTTTTGTTAGTTTAAGTTTTACAATAAAAAAAATCATACCTTACTATTAATAGACTATTAATTTATTAAAGACTAAAAAAATATTATATAAATAATTGAAAACATTTAGGAAAGATTCAAAAAACATAATAATTCAAAGAAAAAATAAATACAATATGATTTATAAATTCATTTCATTAGTTAGTTTAAGTTTTACCATCAAGAAAAAGTCATACCTTATTATTAATAGACTATTAATTTGTTAAAGACTAAAAAATTTTGTATAAATAATTGATAACATCTACGAAAGATTCAAAAAGTATAATAATTGAAAAAAAAATAAATACAATGATTTATAAATTCATTTTCATTAGTTAAATTAGGTTTTACCATCAAGAAAAAGTCATACTTTACTATTAATAGATTATTAATTTGTTAAAAACTAAAAATATTGTTAAAAAAATTGATAATATTTGCGAAGGATTCAAAAAAAAATCAAATTCTATTTTAAGACGATTACTTAGTATAAATACAAGAAGAAAAATCATTTTCATCAAACACACAAAACCAATAGGTACTAATTCTATTAAATTTTCAAAAACACAAGATTAGAATTGCAAATTTTTACAGTATAAAAATAAAATATATTGTTGATAAATTTGATTAATCTTCTGTTTTAAACTATCCAATATATTTTATGGACTTGTACAAATAAAAAATAAATAAAACAAAAAAGAAATAAATTATAAATATATATTTATAATAGTCACAACTTCTAAAGCTTTGAATACCAATCAGACTTTTAACTTTCTCTAAAGTAACAGTAACAGCCTTTAAAGCCAAAATCTCTACAGCCACAATTCTAAAGTCAAAGCCTAAAGCGAATGTCGTTACCAATCGGACCCATAGTAAAGGATAAAACTGCAAAATTGCAGAAAGTATTCAAAAGGCCTAACATCCAAATCCTTAAAGGTCACAATACTCAAAAACAACACAAGGCACATGTTGAATCTTGTAGAAATCTTCACCACCAGATTCCAGCTTCTCTTTGAATGCCTTTGTCATGTTCCCAATCTCCACTTCATGTAGTTTCTTCAAGAATCTCATTCCTTCAGGAACCGACTTCAGTTTCTTACAGCACTTCAGCTCCAAAGACACAAGACGCATCATGGCACCATCTTCTACAGTCCATTCTTCTAGATTCTCAAGCTTTGACAATGTCAAAGAATGTAGCTGAGGGAAACCATTTTTGGAACAATGAAGTTTACTACCAACAAATGATCCTTCAAAGAGTTGAAGAATCTTCAAGTCTGGAAGCTTCTTCAAGTTTGGAAGCTTCTCAAGAACTAAAAATGGGTCATCCAGTAGTCCGCATTGCCACAACCGCAAGGCACCAAGATCAGAGGAAAAACTCTGTTCGCCAGGGAGCTTTTCTAGTCTAAGGAACAGTTCCAGCTCAGAGAGATTGGCAAAAGCAGAAACCAACTGTGTTATATCAACTGGTGGAGGCATAGGTTCGCAGGGAACGTTGATTGTCAAGCCACGGAGACGTTTCAAAACTCTACTTAAAGAAGACACAACCTCAAAGTCTGTGTTCTGAGAAGAAGGATTGATAGACAATCTTTTGAGACTCGTCATTGCCAGAAGATCCCTTGGATGGCATTGGCCAACAGGGAAGTCCCAAAGTTGTTGCAGGTTTCTTAGAGTACGTAAGTCCAGCTTCATTCTTGGATCAATATCTGAAGGCATGCACAGATGTCTCAGACGCTGTAGCTTCCATATCACATTTGGAATATACAGTTTCCCTTTCACAAACAGGTCTAGAGTAATCATCAACGTTAGGTTTCCAATAGATGATGTGAGTTCCTTCACATTTGTCAATCTCACACTCAAGTTTCTCAAATGGATGAGATCTCCTACATCATCTGGCAACTTCCCACCTTTGATCTGAGCTCCCTCAAGATCTAAAACTCTAAGGAGTTTCATCTTTCTGAAGGAGGCCTTACCAAGAAGTTCCCATTGACTTCCTTGTTTTTTCATAAAATACACAAGAGATATACACTGAGGATTTATGTTAAGCCTCTCAATCCGGTGTTCCTCCGCACCACCATGCAACTGTACAGAGATTCTGCGAGATGTGTTGGTCAAAAGAGACGGGAAAGCTTCAGCTTCATCTTGTTGCCTTGAATCAATAACTTGCACAAAGCTTTCTTGTTCTGCTTTCTGTAAACATACCTCCCTCATTAGATCATGCATACGACATGTCATAACATCTGAGGTTACAATGTATCGTTTTCCAACCATCACAATGCTTCTCTTCACCAACTCTTCAAGGTAATCTTGCCCCATATCCTCTATTATCGTCTTAGCTTCCGTGTGTTTTACAGGCATAACCATTCCTTCTGCAATCCAGTAACTAACCAATGTTCCCACATGAACCTCAAAATCTTCAGGATAGTGAGCAAAAGTATAGGAAACACTGCTTTAAATGAGGAGGCAAGTCCTCATAACTCAAGGACAAAACATCTGCAACCATCATACTCATACTCCCATTGCTCTTGCCTCCATTTGAAACATGTGCTTTGATGTTCTCATGCACTCTTTGCCACTCGTTCAATGTATTTTTCATCGCCAAAAGTCCTCCTAGAACAGTTATAGCTAGAGGTAAACCTCCACACCTTATGGCCATCTGCTTCCCAATCTCCTCTAGTTTTTTCACCAACATTGGCTCTAAAACATGGTAGATACAAGTCTGAATATTGTAAAATATGGTAAAGTTGAATGCTAAAGTAGAATTAGATTGTGTTACCTAAACTATCTCGTCCTGATAAAGAAATTTTCTCCAACAGCTCCCAACTCTCTTCATGTGTTAGCAATCTCGGCTCATGGAGTACACCTCTCGGATCAGCATACAAAGAAACCTCCTTGTTCCTTGTGGTGAGTACTATGTTGCTTCCTGCAGTGTTGTGGAAAAGATATTTACTTTAACATGTCGGTTCACATTTGATCATTAGCAAGTTACTTGTTTCATGTGGAAAGACGTGTTTCAGACAATCCCAAGGATCAGTTCCCCATATATCATCAAGCACAATGAGGCATTTATTCCTTTTCAAGAACCGATGCAACTCCTCTCCAAGCTGTTCATCTCTCAAGCTAAGTATCCTGTGGTTCTCATCTTTGTAGCTAAGGCTCAAAAGAATCTCTTGCCAAACATGCCTCCGTCTAAATTCTTGAGAAACATATACCCATGCAAACCTATCGAAATGACGCCTCACCATACAGTGATGGAAAACCTGTTTGGCTAGAGTTGTTTTCCCCAAACCACCCATTCCGCAGATGGACATGACCCTTATTTTCTCACCACCGGAAACTAAATCATTCACTAACTTCTCAAGACTCTGCTCCAACCCAACAAGACTGTGCTCAACAGCATATGGAAATGACTGCCTCTGTTCTCTTAAACTATTAAACAAACTCAAACTTTCTCCATCCATAGCTTCTTTTATACCATAGTCTCTCATGCTTGCTGCTATCTTGGAAAGCCTGGAGGTGATCTCTCGAATCTCTGAGCCAACATTATGAAGTGAAACCGCCTCACTCAAGATGCAAGCAAACCTCTTAAACACCTTTTTGATTCCTTTTCCTTTCTTTGATTCTGCCTTGAGGAAAAATGCTTCTAGGACATCCTCTGCATCATAAGCAGCTTCTCTAATGTCTGCAATCCAATTCCGCACTCTCTCACTTTTACGCTGCTTCTCATCTGCATCTTTCAAGAAGCACCTCAAACGCTTCAGTTCATCTTGCAGCTGCTTCACCTGGTCACCTATACCAAATAAGAACAACGGTTCTTCAAGGAGCCACTCCCCTAGCTTCTGCACTGTAACAGAAACAATAGCTTCTGCCATTTGCCTGTTCTTGATTCACAACTTTGACTCTCCTAGTCTCTACCTCCTACACTATAAGAGTCAACAATGAACTATCATGGCACAAGATTCCAGATTAACTCAATCATAACACTATTTGTCCCTTTCTTATTTTCAACTCTTAGCTCTGTGTGAACAGAATTCTCTGTACAGCTACCAAACCACTTCTTGAAATGTTCTTTTGTGTTGGCCCATGAACCACCACATCCACATATCCATCCATCACTTCAGTGGGAGACTTTCAAAAGTCTCTCTGCCTCCTACAACCATACATTTTAATTTCCTTCTCACCTTTAACTGCAGATGCTACAGTAATAAAACTGTAGCTCTCTATCGCGTGATTAAACAAACAAGCATACTCAGAATAAATTAACGAGCTCACTCGGAAAATAAAAGTTCAATTCATGAAAACCAATTTAAAATAAAGTGACCAGAGAATGCATAGAGAATCTTGTTTTTCTTAACTTGCTGATAGAAACTAGAGAGATAACACTTAACTGATGATTCTTATTATTATCGTAGTCTTTTAAAATGGTGTGAAACAAGAACGTGTAATAATGATGAGTACGAACAATATAATATGCATCTTTATTTCGTTTTCCTCCCAAAGATTAGAGAAAACCAGCAGATATACAAAAACGTTCTTACATTTGAGCCTAAGAACTATTGTAGAGCTTGCACTTGTTTGTTCCAGCACAAACAAGACATTCGTCCGCGTCACCTTCAACATGACTCAGGCAATGTTGGATTCTGTCGTTCACAACGTCCTGCAGATTACTAGATGTTCAGTAGCCAAAAGAGGAACATATCACCTTTTGGAGATTCAAATGAAAAAAAAAACGGCATTTGTGATGCATCAGGGAGCTCACACCCTTAAGGCTTGAAGAGCTCACACATTTTAAGTAGCAAGATTGGGAAACAAACATGATTTATTTCTTACAATGAGGAGATTATGAAGGCCGAGAGGTGCGGTAATGAGGTATGAGATGTCAGAGAACTCCTTTGCAGCATCAGCCGTCAAAGCAAGAATGTCCTTAATCAAATAAGAGCCATAATCCCACCAGGTCAGAAGTGTACAATCCTCCAAAAAATCCCCAGTAAATAGACCAATTAAAAGAATCAAGAAAAGGTCATACCTGATGCCAATGTCTTCCAGGAAACAAGAAAAATGGGCTAACGACAACACGTTTCGCTCCTTGTTCTACACACAAACTGAATGCACTTTTTATAGATGGCTCAGCCAATTCCTAGCGTAAAGTGGACATCATAACATAGAAAGTAGAACCAAAAGAATGTCCAAGTAGTCAATTCAAGCATATCAAGCTAAGTAAAAACATAGCCAGCAAACTACAAAAAGAAGAGAAGAGACTATATCAATTTCATAAGAAATGCAACTCCAGTGGCTCAAACAAGTGAATTTAATCAGGAAACTATTAGAGTTGGAGTTAAGGTCATACTGCATTCTAAAGGAACATGAGATGACAGCAATTCCTAGTGTAGAGTGAACATCAGATTATAGAAAGTAGAACCAAAAAAGAATGTCCAAATTGTTGATTCAATCATATCAAGCTAATTCAAAAACATAGCCACGAAACTACAAAAAGAATAAGAAGAAGATAAGACTGTAACAAATTCATAAGAAAGCAACTATAGTGGTTAACTTAAATCATTCTAAAGAAACACGAGATGCAAACACTGGTGAAGTATGAACAAACATGGGAACAAAGAAAAACATTATTACCATATGAGCAGGCTCCACAATAGGGTAGCCAGTGTTGTCTTTGAACATCTTCACAAACTCCTCTGAAACTCAAGAAACAACCATAAGAGAAAGAGAAGGAGAAAGGAGCTAGAAGAGGAGTCTCACCAAGCATAAGATTAGATTCCCGGAGGCGAGAACCGTGGTCCACGATTATAACCCCATCAGCTTCACCAATCCCACTTCTGAGCAACCCACCATTCTCAAAGCTCACTAAACATGGAGATCCTCTTCTACTTACTCGTTGAGATTGAAAGTTCTCAACTTTCAAGGAACATGGTAAACCCCATGACCGAGTAATGTCACAAGAAGAAGTTAAACATGGAGATCCTCTTCTGCTTACTCGTTGGGATTGAAAGTTTTGAACTTTTAAGGAAACTGGCAAAGCCCATGACCGGTTCGTCCGAGTAATCTCACAAGAAGACGATGAAACACGAGCATCCGCTCTGAGATTGCTACAAAAGGGAAATTGAGAGGATGAATAAAAAAGCAAAACAAGAGAAGAAAAGATTATAAAGGGTAACGATTAAGAACCGTTGGGAAGAGATTCCGTGAGACAGTCTCATCACGAAGTGAGATTGAGTCGCTGCCATTGAACTCTGATAAACTTGTCGGAATGGACTTGGTTTTTCACTTTATTGTTCACATAAATCCTCGAGAAGAAAACTGGAAACAAACAGAAAAGTTTGATAAAGAGAAACTGGAAACAAATAAATAAATGGGCCGTAAGTGCCATAATTAAGCTGTCAATGGGCCTAAAATAACTATCAAAAACATTTCCACAACCAGAAAATTCCGGCACTTGCCACTTTAAGTCCATAATCTCTCAAGACCCCAAACCAAATCATGTAATAATAGTTACGTCTCAATGGTTGAAGAATTGGCAAGTCTCCAGCCTTGGTGCATTCCCTTACTGCAGTATGCAGTCTCCCTCTTGCTCTCATGCAAGATATGGATGTGAGCGTTCAAGTCCAGCATATTTCCTTGTCAAGCATGCGCTTCCAGAATTGTCCAACCCTGCCGCATTTCCACTTCTCCACTCTCTAGTCTTCGACGCTCTTTTGTCAATTTATATTTCTTCTCCATGTTATTGTGATCTTACTCCTTTGTCCAACGATGACACTCTTTTTGTCTATGTGCAACCTTTTACAGCAATATGTAGAGCTCTCGACTAGTATTCATTACTAATTATGGCGATATCGCGCTGCTATCTCTTTCTTTGTGGAAATTTGAAGAATTACTACTTGATTATTTCATTTAGCCAATGATTCTTGTTTGTTCTCCGACCTTCTCTTTTATGGAACATGTATTCCTCTCATGTTTTTTAACTTATGTTAAGTGGATGTATCGCACAAAGACCCGACCTGAGAAAACCTAAAAAACATGGTTCAGCAGCATAAATTTTTTTTTTTGAAGGCCTGTAAAAAGAATAATGGTTAAAAATAATGCTAAAAAGCATTCAAACCTAATGCCTTTCACATAAACAACTGAACTACTATAAATATTGAAAATAATTGGCCGAGAACTTATATATTTTCACTGGACCATAAGCTTATGCGTCCACTGCTTCTGCTCAAGGACGCTATTGGTTGAATGTAGTATTGTGTCGCTGAGTAAAATTGCTTCAACGTATGGCTTATCTAAAGGCTTAGCGACTTGATGCTTTGCCACCTCTGTCTTTATAACTGTTTTAAAGCTTGTTTTGTCAGCACTAATTGCTGTTACAATTGTGGGTTTCAGACCAGTGTATGTGCTCTAGGATTCTTTTTGCATCACTTCATTTTTAGTGTGATTGACGTGTAAAGGAGTCTTTCACGTTAGTTGCTTAAGTTTTGTATGTTGATTCTATCTATTATTTATGTGTTTCTCCGGTTTGGTGTTATAGCAATGTATTCATCTGTGCAGGCTTTGTTCATGTACTTTAAACATTTTCTCCTTCGTTGGAGTATGATCTTTCTAGAAAAGTAAGGTTTGATCAAAAGAAGATATAATTATTTGAATAAATCTTCTATTCTTAAACTTTGACATGTAAAAAAATGTAAGATCATGGTGGTGATTGGTTGGCCTGTAACTAGAGATTTTAACTTTAATTTCTATCTACAACCATATAAATCACCAATCATGTTTTATTTTTTATTTTTTAAATTAAAGCAAAAAATAAATAAAAAAGTGGCTCTAGAAGTCTTAGGGGGCGGTATTGGATCGAAAAATTTAAAAGAATTCAATTGAGGATATAAAAAATAGCTTTTAAGGTATTTTAAGAGATTTGGTAAGAATTTTAATTTATTTGTCTAATTCTGATGTTTTGGATTTTGAAAGAATTTAAATAAATTTGATCAAATCAATTTCTTTAAATTCTATGAACTAATATTTTTACATGAAGAGAAAAGTTTATAAAACTTTGATAAACAAAAACTTTAATCATTTTATTTTTTATATAAAAGAAAAAAATATTTTTTTTAAAAAAGTGAATAAAAAATTTAACTAATGAAAAATAGTAATACTCGAACAAATCATGTATGATTATGTAAATATATAGCCATTTAGGAATAAGACATTTTCACAAAAACATAAATTAAAACATAATATATCTTATAATCATTTATCTAAATAATAAAATATTTTTAAATTTATAGTGAAAATTATGTTTTCAATTTTTTATATTATAATGATTAATAATTTTGACGTATATATATATGATATATTAAAAATTATAAAGAATTATTTTCAAATTCCAGCCTAAAGGCTCGGAATTGGTTCTTTACAATTTTTATGAAATCTTCCATTAAATTCTATTGATATACAATTGCTACAAAATTCACCAAAAATTGAATAACACAAACATTTAATGGAATTCAAAATTCACTAAATCCAATAACACAAAATTGATAAGAAATTGTGAAATCCTTAATTGAATAACATAAGAATTTAATGGAAAGTTCAATTCATTTGAATTCATTTCAATTCCTAAATCCAATACCCCCACCTTATTTTCTAAAGCAAAAAAAATATTGTTAAATGATTGCTGTAGGAAATCTTTCTTTTATATTTTTTTCATTTAATTTCTAGAACTACGTTAGTTACAGATACAACAAAAAATTCTACACACTAAATTTTACAGTAAATTTTTTACAGCTACAGTCAAACCAGTTGCCCTCACATAATTAACCCCGGTCTTTTAAGAAAAGTTAAGATGACAAACTAAGAAAAGTTAAGAACTGTCTCTTAAATAAAAGATATAAGAGCATCTGCATCAGTGAATCCCTCTTAAGGTTCATATTTTTAATTTTTTATTATTATTTTTTTACTGTTTATTTAAAAAAAAAAAATAATAATCGAACCAATGGATGGTCGACACGTGTCGTGAACAGTGTTGAACCCGTTGGACAGAGGTTCACCAGGAAGAGTTCGAAAGAGATGGGGTTCAACACTATTCATTACTTTAATATTTTTTTTTCTGAAAATCTGTGTGAACCCCATAGAGATTCACTGATGTGTTGATAACCCCAAATAAGAGACCCGGATTAATCATGTAATCAGAACCTCACGAAGAAAACATGCAAGGTACCACAAGCACAAAGGTCTCTAAGCCCACTAACCTTAGTTAGGCCTTTAATGGGCCTATTCTTTAAAGTCCATATGAAAATGAAAACAAAAATGGCAAATAGAATACTCTTTAAAACAGTCGGAAACTCTCCAGTTCCGGAACCTAGATAGTTCGGTCTCTAGCGAATTTGTCTCTGGTTCTGTCTAATTATCGCCGCACATCCTCTTCCTCCAAGTCTGATAACAATTTGCTAATAATGGATTGATCATATATCGATTTTGTCCATCGCTATTATTTCAAGACAGGTACAATACATGATGAAACATATGTTTGTGCCTCAACCAAGTTAGGTTTGAGATTTGGGAATCTCGGAAAGTGAGTTCATGAATTCGAAAAAAACTGCTCTTTATATTGTTATTGTTCGTTTTGCAGTGAGATTTGGAACTGAGGAAGTAGCTAACGATGTATTCAAGATTACTAAGAAGGAACCAGAGACTAGGTTGTTTTGTATTGAAGCAAGACAAATGTTTAGCTAAGCCACCGACTCGTGACTTCACCGGTTCACCATCTTACAGATTAGCAACTCATGTCACAAGAAAGTACCCATCTTACACCCCTATTGCCTCTGGAACCCCTTTGAGCCTCTCTTGGAACAGCCAGTTTTGTTGGTTTAGCTCTGAAGGCGATGGAAGGAATGCTACTGGTGGTGAGGATAACCTGAGTAAAGAGAAGACAGGGAAAGAGAAGAGCGTTCTTGGAGTTAACCGTTTTGATTCCCACGCTCAGCTTGGAAAGCAAGACCAAATAGATTGGCTCAACAATGAGAAGCTTGCAAGTGAGAGCAAAAAGGAGTCACCGTTCCTTAACAAACGAGAGAGGTTGAAGAATGAGTTCTTGAGGAGGATTCAGCCTTGGGAAACTATACAGCTCTCTTTTGAATCCTTTCCTTACTACCTCCAGTAATAACCAATCTGTTATTTTCATATATTTTTTTTTCTCCTAGTCATTTTCATTTGCTAATATGGTATTTTCCACCAGTGAGCACACGAAAGATACTCTTGTAGAGTGTGTTAGCTCACATATCAAACAAAGGAATGTGGCGTCCACCTATGGTGCTCGTTTAGATTCTTCAAGTGGGAGAATATTGCTTCAAAGTGTTCCAGGTTTGTGCAGTGTGTAATGTCTTGTTGTTTGTTATATCAAAGCATCGATAATGATTTTGTTTATACAGGCACTGAGCTGTACCGTGAGAGGTTGGTACGAGCACTTGCTCGAGATTCACAAGTTCCTCTGTTGATTCTTGACAGCAGCGTTCTTGCACCTTACGTGAGTTTCTGATGTTTATTTTCTATGTCAAGGGACTGTTTTTAATTTTTTGTTTCATGAATGTTTTAGCGTGATTTTTATTTTTGGTTCTGATCAGGATTTTGCTGATGACTACAATGAAGAGTCTGAATCAGATGATGACACTGCAGAATCAGATGATGACAATGCAGAGTCAGAGGCTGAGGAAGAAACGGATGCAAACAATGACGAGGAGAGCAGCAGTGAGGCGAAAGTAGATGGAACTGACGATGAAGAAAGATATCTTGATATTTCTAAGGAAGTCCTCAAGAAACTTGGAGCTGACATAGAGGACATCGAGAAGGTATGATCTATTTATGTGAGACTCATATATCTACCATGATAATATTTTTTGACATTCCCTATGGACAATGTGAATCTCCTTTATCTTATCATATACATTTTTCCGATATTTATATTATTTATTTGTTTGGGATTTATTGATGCGTGTAGCTACACATGTTTTACAAACTATTCTACAAGATGACTCAGTACTCTTTTTTTTAACTGCTCAACAATTTGGCAGAGAATGTCTGGTCAAATACTTGGCTCTTCTGAGGTACCAAAAGCTATAGCTGTTGATCATAGTGATAAAGCCAAGCGGCCTCTTAAGAAAGGTAGGGACCTCTCAGCTCATTCACCTTCCTCATTTGCATCAAAGGATGTTTGTTTATCACTGTCAAGTCTTTATGATGTACCTTCATCGTTGTAGAAGCTCTAGATGGTCTTAGTGTATCCATTTCCTGAATTGGCCTGTCGTGTTTTAGTAACGTTTCTTTGTATCTAATTATGTTTTCTTTGTGTTGTCTTTCTCTCAATGGCCTTTGACTTTATCCTCTTTCATTTCTGAAAATTTTCACCTGTCCTCATGTTTCCAGGAGATCAAGTTAGGTATGTTGGGTTGGCTAAGAAGGACGAAGCCAAGCGTAGGTATTATACTGATTCTCTTCCGTGGGAATCTATTTCTCTTTACTTGTGCTTAAATATTTATATTCGTGTATATTGTCTTATTTTTTCACAAAATCCCTTTTTAGTATAGTTTCTTTTAGGGCATACCCCCACCCTGGCATGTTATTTCATGAAAACATGTTTCTCTGGTTATCTGTAGACTTCTTTCAGCAATTAGTAAGTCCTTCTGTCTTTGTTCATGTTTTAAATATTGATTGTGTTTGTATGGAAGCTCAGGCAAGTTGTTGGTTAGCTTCATAATTGCATCATTTTGAAAATTTACTTGCTTCATAACTATCCTGTATTGTACAGCTTTGTAATTCTTAACTCACTCACCCCTAGGACTGGGCAATGATTGGCTCTGTTTTTAACTCATGTTCTGTCAGTTAACGTATTGAGTGGGAATTGACTTATAATTTCCCATATTAATACTCGATCGTGCGGTTCTGCAAAATTGGTGCATCTCGGTTTCTTGTATTGATATCCATTCTCCTATGTCGGTGTAATTTAATTTATATTTGATTGGATAAATGTTTAAGTCGTCCAAAATACATATCAAGCTTCTATACTTTTTTATGTACCTCCATTTGAATGTTTTTTTGTAGTCTATAAGTCATGTAAGCCTTCTAGCAAGCTCATAAAGTTTTGTATATAAGACATCAAAGCCTTCACCTGTAAATCTGAATCTTATAACCAGTGGTTTGGAGTTGGTTGATGTCTGTATTTGTGATCTATCCTAGAAACATCTTCTAGTAACCAAAGCTAGTAATTATGATTGGATCCTTATTTTCTGTTGGCTACAGGGTCGTATTGGGGAAGATTTCTACATCTGATGGTCAAAAAAGTGCTTTTACCGTTATTCCTGGCAGGTGGGTTGGTAAGTCATCTAGTGTAAATAAAAAAGATAAATGTCTTGTCATTTCTAGGTTTTATCTTTTGTCTTCTAGGTCTTTTTTTTCTGATGTATTTCCTGCTCTATGTTGGAAACACCATTGGGTGTCTAGAGAGTGAACTTGATATAGGATTGATTGTCTTTTTTCATATTTGAGTGTACTTCAAAACTGAGTTTCTTAAATTCTTGACAGCTGATCAGAGATGTAGCATATGTCTAGTTGATAATTTCGTTACATCAATAATCTGTCTTTTGGAGTTGATTCCGCTTATACAATGTCTAGCTTTCTTCAGATTTTGTATGCTTTTCTTTTGTAGAATTGGTCTGTTTCTTTATGATTATATGCTTTTTCATTTTACCTTCGAGTGGTTGTTGATAGTTATATCCTTGTTATCAACCAAACGTTGATTATAATTTTTCCAAGTGAGTTTGATTTGCCTTTCAGAGTCATTGGGGCTTCGGATTTGAATAATTCACATGTGGCATTGGAAGTGAGGCAACCTTTTGTTATGATGATTGCCTTTTTGATGTGGTTGTTAGTTCTTTTCTGCATCATAGTTTCTCTAGAAATGATTCTTCTCAGATGCCATTCACAAGTCTCCCAGTCACTATTATCTCTGTCAATCCAAATGGATTTTTTTTTCTGGCAATATGCCATCTGTGGTTTTTGTAATTTGACTTGCCTGCAAAACGTGCATTCTATTCTCTGTGCGCTCCTTTGCAACATATTTTGAACTCGAAAATCTCTGAGAAAAGTCGACACGTTTAAAGATGCCATATGTTTTGTCTTTAACCAGAGTTTATATTCTTGCAGGCCGTTGTCCAGGGGACAACGTGGAGAGGTATATGAAGTGAATGGGAACCGTGTTGCAGTCATATTTGATTCTGGCGAAAATAAAACATCAGAGGAAAGTGAGGAAAAGTCAGCAGAGCAGCCCCAAACGTTACCTATCCACTGGGTAGATGGTATAATTGCTTCACAATATTCCCATTGGCTGATATGTCATCATCCGTGTGACTCACTCACCATGTATAAAGTGGCTGACGTCTGTAATTAAGTAATATATTTTTCTCTACGTAGCTAAAGAGCTCAAATACGACACGGATATGCAAGCAGTAGATGGCTACATTGCTATGGAGGCGTTAAACGAGGTATATTTTGAACTACATTAACTTTGCATAATAGCGTTACTCATGTCTTTAGTTTCAGGTTGAAACTGTTAGTTATACATGTATGTCATAGAAGATGATATCTCCAACAGTACATGTGTAATTGTAACTTTTCATGTCTTACAATATGATCTCTCCAACAGTATCAAGTGCTCAGAACTTTTTGTTTTAGTTTGATTGGATTTTTGTGTATATACATACATATATGTATACAACAAGTAGCTATGCTCCGTTTTGCCAGTAGCCTTAATTTTCCTGGTGTCTTGTGATAACTCTGACCCAGTCTATTACCATGATGTAGAAACTTGCCAACTGTTTTCTAAAATCTTGAGTAAGTAGGCCAATACTGTGGATGCCTGCAATTTTCCCTCTGTTTCTGGACTGTATTTCGTACTGATATGGTAATAAGTATATCTGGTAATAAGTTTATCTGTATTGTCCGCCGCGGTTAATCAATTGTTTTCCTGTCTTTGTAGGTTTTGGTATCCAATCAACCACTTATAGTCTATTTTCCAGACTTCTCGCAGTGGTTGTCTAGAGCTGTGCCGAAAACAAGACGAAAGGAATTTATAGACAGAGTACAGGCAATGTTTGATAAATTATCTGGTCCGATTGTTATGATATGTGGGCAGAACAAGATAGAAACGGGCTCAAAAGGAAAAGAGAAATTTGTAAGCCTTTCTACATCTCTCACTCGTCATTGGTTATTGTTCGGCCTTTGTTCCTGATCAGTGGATAAACGAGTTTTTTTTTTTCTCTTGAAAACAGACGATGGTACTCCCAAACTTTAGCCAGTTTGCGAAACTGGTAAGATAAACATTAAAGTAGCAGTTTATTGATAGAGTTGAGTTTTTTTACCATGGTGCACTTGTCTTTGCTTGAATTTACTGAGATTATTCTTCTTATGTCTTCTTAGTCCAACAATGAAAATCATCTGATGAGAACTTTAATGGCAGCTATGAATTAGTCAATTTATTTCATCTATTTTGCAACATGTGCGTGGCTGTAGATATGCATTTGCACATTCCATTCTCCTTGATATGACTCTTGCTTAGTTTGTGGGTCGTCTTTTTTATAAAAGACATCCTTTGCAATGTCATTCTCTTCTTTATATGCCTTGGTGTGTTGCTTGCAGCCTCTTCCCTTGAAGCGTCTAACGGAGGGATTAGCAGGGAGTAAACGATCAGAGGAGAATGAGATATACAAGCTTTTCACTAATGTTATGCGCCTACATCCTCCAAAGGTATACCTAAATATCATATGAAAACTTTTTTTGATCACAATAACTATTTATTGTTCATACATGATTGTAAACAATGAATAAGGAGGCGTAGATATGTTGCTATACCTAAGTGAGATAGCATAGACTAGTTTGATTGGAAAATATCGCTTCTAAAAGTCTCTTTTAAGGGGTACATTTATCTGCGAGTCATGTATTTTGCAAAGCTCCTCTGCCACATGCTTTCCTGCTTAGCAAAGCATACAGGTCATAAGCTACTTCAATTAGTTGGTTCATAAAGTATTCATGTTAAAGTTAGGAGGCATATACACACCTGCCAAAGCAGTTTTCGATACTACAGATGATAATCATTTTCATGACTCGCTGTGGGCATCAATCATCTATGACTGGCTCTTGCATATTTCTAGATATTTCATATAATGGTCTCCTATCTAGCTCGTAAGGAATTACAGTGTACTTCATTGCTTCTTCTGAAATTATGGTGTAGGAAGACGATGCCCTCGGACTGTTCAAGAAACAACTTGGAGAAGATAGGAGAATTGTGATATCACGGAGCAATATAAATGAGTTACTTAAGGTATCTAGATTCTGCTCTAAATTTAATTGAGAAAATTGAGTCAAACGTGTAATGATTTCACTAATCGTTGTATCTCATTGTTTTGATCCCCAGGTACTTGAAGAACATGAGTTGTTATGCACAGACTTATACCAAGTGAACATTGATGGCGTGATACTGACAAAGCAAAGTGAGTAACTCAGGATGAACCACTTGGTTTGTTGTGTATTTAATAAGCTACCAAATTTAAACACTGCTTAGCATTGGGTTGTTTGGATACTAATGTAAAATATTTGGGAGCAGGAGCACACTCTTAGAACCTTAAATTTCCCTATAACCATTCAGTTTCTCCTATAAATTAAAGTTCTGACTAGATTTAGTTGTGATAGGATAGAGTTCCTTGTGGTTGACGTTTGATATCTGCAGCTTTCTGTTTAATGTTGCATACATATGACTTTAGCCCTTGCTTTCTGAGATGGGATTATTTACATGAGAAGGGAGCTCAGAACTTGTGTTTTTTTTTCTCTGTTTTTGCAGAAGCAGAGAAAGTTATTGGCTGGGCAAGAAATCATTATCTAGCCACTTGTCCAGAACCATTGGTTAAAGGAGGCCGTTTGTCTCTACCTCGAGAAAGGTATGCATGATTGTGGCTTTATATTGTGAATCTGTAACTTTTTGTTGTGTTATCTTACTGCCTTTGTTTCCTTCTTTTTCCAGCCTTGAGATTTCACTTGCGAGGTTAAGAAAACTAGAAGATAACTCCCTACAGCCCTCACAAAACTTAAAGGTTTGTTACCCTGCCCTTGGATTCTTTTGAATAGATCTTGAAAAGTAAGTGTAAAGAGAGAATTTCTTGCAGGATATTGCAAAGGATGAGTATGAACGAAATTTTGTCTCGGCTGTGGTTGCTCCTGGAGAAATAGGCGTCAAATTTGAAGACATAGGTGCTCTTGAAAACGTGAAAAAGGCATTAAATGAGTTGGTTATTCTTCCCATGAGGAGGCCAGAGCTTTTCTCCCGTGGAAATCTCTTGCGGGTATTACATTCTTTTTGATACATAGGCATTTTCTTCCTTTCTATATGCCAGTTACTTCTGTTCAATTTGGCTGTAATATTCCTGATGACATGAGCTTTTTTATCCAGCCTTGTAAAGGAATATTGCTTTTTGGTCCTCCTGGAACGGGTAAGACCCTCCTTGCCAAGGCTCTTGCAACAGAAGCTGGAGCAAACTTCATCAGCATAACTGGCTCAACTCTTACATCAAAGGTGCGTGACAGTGTTTTGTGTCTCCTTGTTGTTTGTGTCTTTTTGTATGTTAGTTATGAAGAAGAATTAACTGACTTGAAGAGCCCTAGGGCCTGTGTTAATACACTTCTCATATGAAAAATGTATTTGCTGTGACACACTACGATATTTATTTATGGGATCTGACTCTGCCTTGTCTGTAATCATTGTTTTGCGTAGTGGTTCGGAGATGCAGAGAAGCTCACTAAGGCTCTCTTTTCTTATGCCACCAAGCTAGCACCTGTTATTATTTTCGTCGATGAGGTGAGTCTTTTGTGTCTAAATTCCGTTTTGTACATCCATACTTCACAGGGTTGAACATTCTTATGATGGGGATATTGTTGTATGTTCGATAGATCGACAGTCTGTTAGGTGCTCGTGGTGGCTCTTCCGAGCACGAAGCTACCAGAAGAATGAGAAATGAGTTCATGGCAGCTTGGGACGGGCTTAGGTCAAAAGACAGCCAAAGAATCCTCATTCTTGGTGCCACCAACCGTCCATTTGATCTTGATGATGCTGTCATTCGTCGTCTACCAAGAAGGTAAACACCTGATTAGAGTGTTCATTTCCCTCTGATGTTTGGTTGTATGTTATTGTTTGCACTCGTATGATTGAAAGATTGTTTCTTACCTGTGAACTCTAGGATATATGTGGACTTACCAGATACCGAGAACCGGTTAAAGATACTGAAAATATTTCTCACTCCAGAAAATCTTGAACCGGGTTTCCAATTCGAGAAACTCGCAAAGGAAACCGAAGGTTACTCCGGTAGTGATTTAAAGGTTGGTATTCCTTTCCCGACCTCAGCTTGTGGTGGTTCGGTTCTTTTCTTCTTATTTATTCCTTTTCTCTTTGTGGGTTTTATGTTGCAGAATCTATGCATTGCTGCTGCTTACAGACCTGTTCAAGAACTGTTACAGGAAGAACAAAAGGTACATAATATAAAGATTGTATAAGGACACAAAACGCTTCCACAGCTTTGTGTGTTACTTGATGCTTTACCTTGTTTGTCTCTTCAGGGTGAAGGATCAGATGCTTCCCCTTGTCTACGGCCGCTGAGTTTGGATGACTTCATTCAATCTAAAGCTAAGGTAAGTTAGTTGCAACAATGCCTGAAGAAAATCAGTATCTTGAGTTAGCGTTAGCAAAGATGTGATTGTGATAATATGTATGGATGATGTTTGGCTTTGTAGGTGAGCCCGTCGGTGGCATACGATGCAACGACAATGAATGAGCTGAGAAAATGGAACGAGCAATATGGTGAAGGAGGAAGTAGGACTAAGTCTCCTTTTGGCTTCTGAAGAAAACTTTCAGCTTTGTTAGTTTAATTTTTTAAAGTGTTACACAACCAGTGACTCTCTTTCCTTATTTTTCTTTGTTTTAGATCATATTGTAGTAACTCAGTGTTGTATCTTTCTTCAGTTATTCCAAGTTTCCATCCTTATATCCCTATAGAATAATCAGTGTTCTAATTGGAAGATTTTTCTTCTTACCTTCAAGAAAAAATATTTGTCAGCATTTGATTTCTCTTTACTCCTTTTAACAGTGTTTACTGAACCTAAAGCCCTTGAAATAGCTCTCTTATTATCGGTATGTTATATAGCATCTTCTTTGGTTATTGTATAAAGAGTGTGATTACTTGTGTAAAAAGCCTTTTGTTTTTGGACTAGAAACCTGTTCAAACTTTGTGTTACCATTTTATGTGCTATTGGTATGGTAATATTTGCTATTGCATCTTCATTGACCTGCTAAATTGTATATTTTGCTATGTAATTGTGTTCTTTAACCCTTTTGATTGGAAAGAACAATTGAATGTTGAAGAAATCACTAACTAGTCTAACCTTTTTGTGGGATGATGATGAACTTTGTTTGGATGGCAATGGTGGTAGAGCGTATGCTTAGAAAAGCACAAGATGTGATGGCTACTGTTTTGGATTTTGATGAGTTTCACCATCTTTCAGATAAAACCGTGGAGGCTATATTTGTAGCTGAGAAGAAGTTAACAGCTGTCAAATCAAGCAATAAACAAAATTTGGAATTGTTATTTCTAGACACCCTCCTAATGTGAATCTTGTAATACAAGATGTTTCAAGCTTTGGCTAGAGACCGGCTTTAACGATTTTATTCAGTGCTGTTAGTGGTTCTCTCTATAGATTCGTTGTGGTATTTCCTAAACCTTCTGGTATACTGTCAAATATTTAACAGCTTCTTTTTCTACATTAATTTATACTTGAAAGCTCATATTTTAATTCAAGTTTCTTTCTGAGCTCCATATATTGTTAATCAAAACTCCAGCAGTACTAGAGTTTTGATCCGTGCGGACATATTTATTTTTACATTTTTATAAATAGATATTTATTTTATATAAATGATAGTATATATTATTAAATTTAATATAAAATTTCTAAACTCATTAATTTTATAGTTTATATTGAATATTTTTTGAACCGTCAATTAAATCACTCACATTTTTGGAATTTAATCCGCTTGTTTGCACGAATGTATTTTTTTCTGAAAACAAATTTTACTGTATGATATTATTATTATTATATTATTTAATTTTTGGTGCTATATTTTTGATACGATTTCAGTTATTTTACGATTAACATTATATTACGTTTTCATGTTTATTTATTAATTACTATTAATCACTGACAAAACACTTACTTGTCTTAGTTAGCTATTGTACGTTTAACATAACACTATTTCGTTCATTTATGTCATGTTTATTAAAATTAGTTTGCATCCACTCAGGTATGTTCTACGGATAATTTAATTAACAAAAATAATAAATGCTAAATGTTAGGATTAGCTAATTTGTCATATTTATTAATTAGTTATTTGTTTAGGTTTATACTGGATTTGTGTAGATTTGATTTACAAAATTATTTATTAAATTAGGAAAAACAAGTAAATGCTTAAAGTTAGGAAAAAGTCTGGTAGGCTCTCCGAGGACAAAAAAAAATCTCATATACTCTCCTGCATTTTTAAATTTTTTTTATTTAATTTCTAGAAAAAGTAAATGACCACAAAACCAAGATACAATTTAAAGAATTATAATCTACCCAGGCGGACTATCCAATCTAACTGGATATCCATCGGGTCATCCTGGTTAATCGACTTCATTGAAAGAAACGAATAACACTGGTGGGAATGGTGGGATGAAATAATTCTTCAATCTTAGGTTCTTACATCCCGATATCCTCTCATTCCTCATTCATTCTTTTATGACCGAAAGGGGTGATTTAACAACGAGTCACGAAGAACCCATCATAAGAGAAGTGAAAAACAAACCTAGATTGTATAACTTAGTAAAATCTCGTTGAAAGTACAAAACTTTGGACAACTTAGTAAAACTTCAACTGATTTCGAATATATAGAACTTGGTTTGCATATGATGAGGAGTTGATAGATCGTATATTGATTATTGATGTAAGAAATCCAAAATTGGTATATCAACATGTACATGATCATTGTTTTAACAAAAAAAAACATACAAAACAAATAACAAAACAAACAACAAACAAAAATACAAACAACAATACAAACAACTAAAGGGGAATGAATGCAACTTACACAACCGTCCTAAGCATTTTCCAATGAATGCGACTGTTAAGGGATGCGTGAGTTCATTTTCCACTGAATGCGACTCTTCAGTTGTGTTGTACAAATATGTCCAAAGTTTTACTTTTGTCCAACTTTGCATCATTAGCTTCGTAAAACCAAAACTCATAAATGCATTTATATCTATTATTATAAAGAAGACCACGTATCTCTCCTCCTCAAAAACACGTCATCAAATAGAGAGACGAGAGAGTGACACGTGTCTTTTACATTTTGTTTTCATTAAACTTGGGCTTGGCATTTACATTATTTGGGCTTCATACTCTGATTAAATCTAAGTGCCACCGTTACAAAAAGTCGGCTTAATCCAAGCGTCGTCTCCACTCTCACGATTTTTCATTCAATGAATCTCTCATTACTTCTTAATCCTTTGAGTGAAATTCGACTATAAATAAATAAGTTTGATTCCATGAAATTCATCAGTTAAATCTTCTCAATCTGCTTTCTAAAGTTTCAGCAATAAGAAGGGCTGATTTTTTTTTGGATTTCAAGGCTGTTGGCGGAGTACCGGTTGAGATACTCGGGAATTAGCCACCGCCATTTGTGATTAAATTGGATTATAGATGGGTATTGGTTGAGTAAAGACGGGATCGGGAGAATGAACGGAGGAAAATAACGTTGAGACGGTCGGAGACGGTGTGGAGAGGTTTGTAGAGTGGAGAATGGGGAGATTCATGGTGGATCAGGTGGAGGGTTAGGTTTTGCAAGTGAGCTGAAGAAGAGAAACGAAGAAGGTGATGATAGCTAAGAGAAAACGGTAGGAGATGAAAGTTTGGGTTACCATTTTCAATGATTTTTAAGAAGATTTGTGAGGAAGTGAGTGAAAGTTTGCATAGGTTTATAAACAGCACAAAAAGGATTACAACAAATATTGAAACGTCAAGGAGTTGAGAAAGTGATTGGATAGATTAGCTTTAGTTTTCATTAAGATTTTGCTAAGTTATTAAGAGGTTATGTAGAGGTGTGGGGATGTTTAACGGCTGATAAACGTATTTTAGATCTTTGAGTCAGGAACTTGATTCACAACATCTCGACTGTGTATATCTTGAGTTTGATTTGGTAAAGTGTGATTTTTATGTCTTGATTCATTAGTCTTTATCTTTTTGATGGTTGCTGCAAAGCATAGTTGATTCCAGTGTTGTGTTTTAGTTTCTCTCTAGAGCGTCTTTCCTAAGCGCTAATCTACCATGGCACCATCGCCTAACATCATTGTAGCCACTGGTCTGGTTGTTTTCGCCTCTGCTGCATAGCTTTCCCCTTTTACATGGCCTAAGAACCCACTTTTTTCTATCTACTGTTATAACTTTTCTCAACGTGTGGAATGATGTTTTTTTTCCTTTAACTCATTCAATGGCAGATCGTCCAAGAAACCAGATATTGATCCAACAAAACCTTTACTACCTCAAGCAACGTTTAAAGAACCTTACATTAACACTGGTACACGAGATGTTGGTCCTGACCATCGAACTTACCCTGAGAAATGATGCTATCAAGTCAAGACAAATGGCTACACAGACTGTAAACATGAGTGTTCAATGTGAGATCATTTTAGAATCTCTTTTGTGTTCCAATCTATCTAAAATATGTTGTTACTAAGGTAAACATGTCATGATCCCCTTGGAAAATTGTTGTTATGTAGGGTATGTGACAATAAGAATGACTCAAGCTTCAGTACGACCAAATATGGAGGTGTTAAGAAAATCAAAGCAAGAAAACTTTCCCAGCTAAATGACTATGTCTTAAATTCAGCGCCACATGTAAGGTAGATACATGACTTAAACATCTTCTCTAACTGTGTTCCATTTGGATGTCTTGAAGGAGAAGTCGTGATTAGGTTCTGTTAATCAGCATCTCTGATATAATTGTTATGGCTTTAAAATTCTTAGGAGCTCTGACATCTCTGTAGAATTGTTGGATTCGTTCTTCTGTTATTGGAGGATAATGCTTCATCTGGTTTCGTAAGTCTTAACGAACTATTTTCTTATCTGTCCTTTTTCTCTAAAAGGTATCCTGGTTTTTGTTTATTTTTTAGGTATCCAGTTAAGGCTTCTCTGCTCCAACTCCAATTCAAGCTCTTGGTTACCATAATGTATGGACCATAAGCAGCTGCCTGTGATTGTGTTCTGATGTTTAAGCCAATTCTATTATTTACTTGAATATCAAATTTTCAAAGCTTTTGTTCACAAAATAAGGTTTTTTGTGATATCAGTTTCCAAAAATTGTGGTTATAGCTAAATATATCTTCTCAAAGTTATATATATATATATATATATATATATATATATGTATATGGAAGAAACTGTTTGACAAAAAAAAATATGCAAGAAACTATCCAAATGCTTTTAAGAAGCTTCTAACTTAATTTGACAAATAAATCAATGCAAAAACTAAATTTTTAACAATAAAAAAGTTCATAAAAAAGGTAATTGATCAAAAATTATCTAAACAATTATTAAAGGTATGTTACAATAAAAAAAATACTATAAATTGTATGTAATATTATTTAATTAGCCAAACTCTTAAGTGATTTTTTTTATAGTTGAAAACTTACTTATTATCTCTTATAAACATTTTTGTCATATAAAATTAACCATAATCTTATATATATATATATATATATATATATATATATATATATATATATATATATCCAAGATACATGAATTTATTGGATTTTCAATAATATGAGCAATATCTTAAAAAAATTATTTAGATAAATTAAAGATATTTATAATACATCAGGTTATATAAATTTCTATAACAAAATAAAGTTCAACTAGACAATAATAATAAAAATCTTAAATTATCTTTATATTATATTTTTTTAAACGTTTTATCATTGTATTTAATTATTTGTAAAAATGTATTATTTATAAATGCAAACAAAATACTAAAACGTTATAGGGCACCAAGAAAATAAACATACAATAAGTCTCAATAACCATTCACAATATTTTTTCGAACCAAACAAGAACACGACCCAATACAATTACAAACAAATATCAAAGTTTTCTTTGTCAAAGTATCAAATTCCGCGCGAAGCGCGGACCGATCCTAGTTCTTCTAATAATCGAGTGTTGTAAGTTCAACCAATTTCCCAAATAATTTAACGTAATCAGTTCATTATAAATTTATAATTATTTATATTCTAGTTAACTCAAGTGTTTTCCAATTTCCTTTCCCAAATTTGCATCACTAGCTTCGTAAAACCAAAACTCATAAATGCATTTATATTTTCTAATACAACCGAGTGATGTAAGTTCAACTAAATCATTTAACGTAATCAATTCATTTCTAAATTTATAACTATTTATATTCTAGTAAACTCGAGTCTTTTCCAACTTCCTTGTCCAACTTTGCATCATTAGCTTCATAAAATCAAATCTCATAAATGAATTTATATTCTTGGATCTTCTAATAAAATCGAGTGATGTAAGTTCAAACAAATCATTTAAGTTCATTTATGAAACTATATTTATTCATATTCTAATAAAATATTATGAGTATTTTCTAACTTTTGTCCAACTTTGCATATTCTTATTAGTAAACCTTAAGGCAACATTATACAAGAAGAAAAGGAAAATGGTACAACCCAGTAAAACTTAAGGCAACTTTATACAAGAGAAAAAGGAAAATGATACAATCCAGTAAAACTTAGGGAAACTTTAGTGGAAATTTGACAACCTTTTGTCTACTTCTTATCCAACGTCATCCTACGAGTTATCAATGTCCTAAGAAAGTGAAAAAATCTGTGGATTAGAACTTTGCCAAAGTATGAAAAATATAAAGAAAATATAAATAAAGGAACTCATCTCCATCTCCATGAACTCGTGTTGACTGAAAATGGCTTCTCTCTACGTCTTATCCAGCGTCATACTGAAAAAATTTCAATGTGAGAAAAGTTGTGGGGTAAAACTTTGCCGAAGTATGACGAAGTTAAACATTTACTTTAGCAAAATTAAGAAATCTAGATAATAAGCATAAATAATAGGATACTCAAGGAGGAGGGAGTACTTATAATATAATTCGGTTTAAAAACCGGTAACGTTTTAAGGTTTGGAAAAATAAAACTAAAATCATAAATAATTATTAAGTTTTGATCAAGGAGGAGAGGCCACTCAAGGGTTGAACATGAAGGACTTCCCAAGGGTTGTCCCAATCTATATACATGGCTTTTATTGTTGCTAAATTCTCCTCCATAAAGAGGAGCTTCTCATGGAGTATATATGTCCTTCTCTTCCTTGACATTAAAGTAAGACACCCCCTTCTCCAAAATCTCATCAAGCAACTCTATTTGATCTGAAATAGAGTACTTCTCGACTTCGGCAGAGTGCCTTTCTTCATTTTTGGTCTGTTGAACCTTCACCATGTGAAGGATGACCCGGTAGTGTTCCTCAGCTACTTTTTCCCCATCTTGTAAATATCATGTGTTGTGCATGATATCTTAACCTGAAACTAACGACAATCAATTTAAATCGAATTTGATATGAGAGAGATGAAACACTTAGAAAAGGAATAGAAATGATTACTTGTAAGGATATTTATTCTCGAAATATTTCTTATTATATGAGGAAGAGTATATTTACAGGGACCTATAGATGTGTCTAGAGTGAATGCTTCTACTCGTTTCACGCAATCAGTTCATTAATTGAGGAAGTAAGTTTCACCGGTTCATTGATGCATCATTAACTCCCAAGAATTTGATCAATATTCACAATATGTACCACAAAATATGAATGTTGAAGATCACACCAGTTTACATGAGGTGAATATGAGGATGATCGTAAGGGTCGTTACTCACAAAGACGGCACAAATTTCTTCAGATTTGTCTTAAAAAGATGAATTCGGATTGTAAAAAAGAAAATTTCAGAAACATATTGGATGAGACAAAGACGCAAGTATTGACGGATAAATGTTGTCGACGTATATCGAAGATTGGCAAAGCATGCCATCTAGGACTAGCTCAAATCGTTCTATCAGTTTACGAGTATAAAGATATTGCAACAATGGTTATCCCCAAAAATAAACGGACATTGAATGATTGTGTTCTTAGAGTTTGTAGCCAACTTGGTGTTCCAGTCTCTTTGGAAAAGCTGAACTAATATTACCGTGTCTTGATGTTGTATGTGTTTTAAATTTTATGGTTGTTACTAATGTATACTCCATCAAGTTTAATAAGAAAACATTTATATACTTTATATGTTTCTTAGCAAAAATATAATTAATTATTTACCTAACCAAAATTAAAATAATAATATAATAAACTTTAAGATAGAAAAGAAAATCATAAATATAAATAAAAATCAAAAACTTCATCTAAGTTAAAAGAAAAAGAATATTTTATTATGACA